>CAAKHB010001982.1:378326-424741 GCA_901007665.1 Aeoliscus strigatus | reverse complement strand
GTGGGTCCTTGACATCTGGTACCTGCAGCTATATGCTAATACAGAGTAATTCACACGCTCACTTTCAAACCTAAACATCGTACATATTGCCTGTAGAAACTTTTGTTTCTAAATACAGTATGTGTTTGTATTCAGCAGATGACTAATATTACCATTTTTGTCAGTTTTTTTTTTTTGTCCTGATTTTGTATCTAAATGAATTATAATGATGTTCACTGATGTGTTGACAGATTTTAAATCTGATAGTGTTGACGTAAATTCACTGAGAAATCAAAAAGGAATCAATGCTACAACATACTAGAGTTACGTCACTTTGATAAAGTAATTGAAATAGTTAGACAAATGTTACATTTTAAACATTTCCAAAGTAACCCACCACCAGCTCCCACAAACCGGTGTGAGTGTGAATGAAGGAACTTCCTTTGAGGACTACTATGTTTGAGCAGTTGTTTTAATGCAGTCCACTCCCTCTCACATGCAGCAACTGGGCTCCACTGAGACAGATTTCTGGACAAGATATTGACATCAACTGCTTTCCTATTTATTACCACTTGGATTTATGGCAACGCATTGTCTGCATCTTCATGAGCAGGTAAATGTTGTCCTTTTGTTCTCTTGCCACCTGGCCATTTACACTGTCACAGAAAAGCCTCTGTTTCCAAAACACAAAATCTTTTTAATTAGTGGGCCGTGACGTTATTTCATTATCCGGGCTAAGGTATATTCTACTGTCACTGCGTTCTTTCCCCTCTGCTTCCATTTCTTCATGACTGGCCTGTTTTAATTTATAACATCTCGCTAATTTAGCCAGTAATTCGATCGACCCCAAATTAACCCGGCCTGCCGGTATTTTTCCCATTAGCTCATTGGCTTCCTACTTTATTGTCTCGATAATTAAGAAACATTGATGTCTACGTTGGACCAAACATCAGCAGGTAGAGCCAGTGTCAGTCAGTGCCTGGTGAAGCACAGTGGACACATATTAAGTAGAGAGATGGCTGCTGAAGTACAGCTGATTAAGATCTGGTAATCACATCCCCTGCATGTAATATTGTCACACTATAGTTTCAGCTTCATGTGCTCAGGTGGAAAGCTGCTGCAGGCAGTAGGGCTGAAGACTGTAATGCAGAAGAATCGCACCATGGGGAGATGCTGTTCTCAAAATTAGTTAATCTTAAACATTTAATTTAGTTATACATCGTATTGATGTGAAACCTCCTCCCACTTTTTCACACAACATCAAGCGTGTCACTTGTAATTGTTGTTTTCAGCGTATGGTTTCGCTGCATATAATATGGTGTACGTTGTGATTGTCATGCAATCAGCATCAAACAGCACAATTAGAAAATACTTTATGGTTTTTGCCAGCACGTGCCACACAAATCCCCCCAACAAACACTGGCCAGAATTGATCTTCTTTGAGAACTTGTCAAGTGGCTCTTATTTGACAACCCAATTGTTCCACTCCCTGCCTCTGTGTGATAGTGAGCATTACTCATATCACTGCTGCCAGCTTGACTCTGACATTAGACTGGTGAGTAGAGGCCAGTTGGGCTGCATGACACACTCACTCACCACAATAAAACACATACACACACACACACACACGCTCGTGCACAGACACAGATTGAATAATACACTTGTTTTATCACTTGCTGTCAGTAATGCTTTGCAGGGGTTGTGGCCACAGTGCGCTTTATGAGAAACCTTCGGTCTCTTTGAGAGGAATGTGATCCATAGTAGTGATTCACCTGAACAGTTGATGGTGTAAAAGAATCCAGTTTGTCTGTGGTGGAAGTGCCGGGGCCTTTAAGACGTCACATTTTTGCTCCTGATTCAAACATGATTTCCTTTACTTCAATTATTAATCTGGGGGTAAATTAAATGCAAATAGTCTGAAGGGGTAAAGAGGACAGAAAACGCTTAAGAAGGGAAATATTCTGTTTGAAGTCTACTAATTTACCTTCTTCTGAACAGGGTAACACTCCAGTGATCCAGGTGTACAGTGAGGTGTACCGTGATGTAAACTGTGTGTGTGTGTTCAACAAACAAGGAATAAAGAACATAAATTACAAACTGTTTCCCACTGGCATTGATTCTCTTTCTATTTGGGTCTTCATCAGGTAACATGTTGAAAAAGGTGAGAGGTCAACCCTGACTAGTCTTCTTCACAACTATGGGTAATATGAGCATCCTGCTCACTTACTATATTCAGTCTAAATGAAGGGTACTTTATTAGGCATATGTGAGAACAAATTTAGTAGTTTTTGACTGCCCGCTAACTTTTCTCCACGCTATCCATTTTTTACCCTGTATCACATTGTCATCATTCTCAGCTCTCCCACGTTATTTTTTTTTTAGTTTGAGAAAAGTCATCAGAGGTTTCTCCTATTGATTTCCTGTCTGCTTAATTGCCGAGAACACTAGACTCAAAATGAGGTCTGATAGTTTAAGTAATCAATTTGAGGTCAGGGGACAAGATGAAATTATCTGTGGAGTATTAGATTTGCAAAGTGACCTGAGGGAGGTGCTGGGTGTGTTTAACAGTGTACAAGTGTTGGCAGTCTGGGTCAGAAGGGCAATTTGATGACTAAAAACACACACTGTCGTCATCAACACCGCTCTTTGAGTCTCAGTCTTGCTGCAGGGAAATTGTCTAACCTGCATCTACTTGGTCGCTGGCCATGTTCTAATGACTGATAGCACACTTACACAATTGATTTCTGACATGTTTCAGATTGGAACTGACATTTTTAGCTGCCTGTTGATTTGAAGATGCACCTGATACCTCAAACTAGCTCAGTGAATCCAAAATATAGGCTGAGATCCTTTTGCAGCGTGGACTAGCAAATATATATCACACTAGATGGCACTGTTCCCCCTTTGCCTCAGCATACAGTCTGACTGTTGAAAAACATCCCTATAATCTAAAAAGCTTCCTTATCTTGCACAGCATTTCCCATCCAAGCATTTCTTAAGTGAAAACCGAGAAGGAGTCAGATCAATTGCTTGCAAGTAGGTGTGCTCACAATCGTGTGATTTGGCTTCATCAGACTGGATGATGAACCAGCACGAACGGAGATTCACTGCTATTCACATTCCATAGACATAAACCCAGCACCCAATTACCAGTTACGCAACCAAAGTTTACATGTAAACCTGTCAAGCAGTGGGGAAGTGGATAAAGCAAGAAGGGTACAGGGACAGTGAAAGGTAGTGATGTCTGTGGCGTGTATCAGAGCTGATGTCACAAACAACAGTTTGTCTTCATGGGGGTTCGATCTGCATGACCTCCTGCCGTGCAGATAGAGAACAAACAATGCACATCTCGCTACTCCACGCCGCTTTTTCTTGTTTGAAGAGCACCCGGCACCTGCCCTGCTGCTATTGCGGAGCACGTACAGACGTTTTTTTTTGTTGGTTTTTTTTTTCCAGTATTTGCCAGCTGTGCTCTTGGGGGCTTTTGGAGATGAATAAGCTGGTCATGTTCACTTGAATTCATAAGCACCACAGAAATCCAATTTCCCTCTCCAGATCCATACCACTAGTGCGTTGCGGAGCAAGGGGCTTAGAAACTTTGAATATAATTTTTTGAAAAGTTGGAGGCTGTTGTTGGATTAGGCTCATGTTTGGAGGTTTGTGGCTCTCAACCCTTGAAGTGTGGAGGGACAACACACACATGCACAAACTCATCACCCCTGAATGATTTTCTACTAGCAGTTCCCTGCATGCAGACTGGGAAACACACACACACACACACACACACACTCACACTCTCGTCAAAGAAAATGTATGTTCAAGCTTTGCCCCGTACGTCTCACACACATAGGAATTTCCCCCACAGACTACATGTGCATACGCTCACATAATCGTATAAGCCTGTCTGTCGACTCGTTGGCCCACACATGTGTTCACACTCACTGTTTTACACACGTACACGTACACTCACACACACACACACACACACACACACACCTCTGCCCTCCTTTGGGATTATCATACTCAGTCCCTTTCAAACTGAATGGCTGGTTTCACGCTGACAGACTGGTGATCTCTGTCTCTGTCTGCTTGTGAGGAGAAGCTGCATTCACCCTGCTCTCACACTCCAATCCCTTTTCTCCGTCTGTGTGTATGTAAATCTCTGCATCCTAGGAAGAGAGAGCGAGGCAGACTCAGGGAAATTAGTATTGCTTATGTAAAAGAAGCTGAATCCAGGTCAGACTGGGGAGTTTTTATTAGTCAATGCTGCTTGTTCTCAAATGGTCTTATAGCAAAGTTAATGGAAACTGAGAACCACAAATGACATATACCGGTAAGATATATTTGATGTTCTGTTTCATTTAAAGTGGAAATTGAAGCAGTTGTGATAATATAGTAATGGTTAAACAAAGCATTTGTATGTACATACAGTTGATGCACATACGCTGGACTAGAATCAGTAGAATACTCTTTTTGAACTTCCTCAATGCCATCTTTAATAATTAAAAGGAAGACTTCAACAGCTGGACATGGTGATCAAGAAAATGTGGGATCTTTTTGTTTTGAGCCAAAGTTTCTTTTTCAGTCACCAATTCATTCTTCTGACCTCTGTGAATAATAATATTCAGGCCAACAGTCACAGTAAGTTCTCTGTGGGATTTTTTTTCTGTGGGTGTTTTCTCTCGTGTAAAAGTATGATCACTCACGTTGCGATAAAACACTTGACTGAAACTACAGTTTGTCCTCTTCGACTATATATGTATTTCTTTCCTGGTGGCTGAATACAAACTTCTTAGTCGAAAGTGAATTCCGAGGGAACTGGCTCAAATGATCATATGCACATCATTTGGCAGCAAGGTGACTAATTCAGACTAATTTAATGACACATGAGACACAGAGGTTCAGATAACCTGCCTTCTATCAGTGTAACAAACATTACATGTATCCAACATCTGGAAAAAAAGGAGGTCAATGAGGTCATCTGTAGTAAGCAACATCCACACATAGAAAAGAAAGTTGCTCCTTTCCCAGAGAAACAATTATGAGCAATTACACTGATCATGAGAGTGCTGTGGCATCCATCAGTTCAACCATATGTCCCGCTGGCATGAGTGGAAAATTAATTTGAATTATGAAATTGTAGCACTTGATTGTGTTGATGTGTCGATGTTCTATGAGTTCCTGTCTTTCAAGTTAATCAGTTTAAAAGGTTGTGATCTAGAGAAAATTCTATCAAATGGTGATAATAGGCGAACCTGCTGTTGCCCACGTGTTTAATTAATGGACTCTCATGGGTGCATAGTCTTTAATTTTAGGTAGCTTTCACTGTGGGACACTTCCACTTTAATTGTATCTGTGTACAATGACTAATTACATTGTAATTACGTTACAATGACTATTTCTGATTATCATTCGTATAGTAAAACATAAGTGAATTGTGATTTTCGTGCATTAAAACTAGGGTTGCAAAATTCGGGGAATTTTCAACGTTGGAAAATTTCCGTGAGAATCTATATAATAAATCTATAGAATAAACCTGGAATTTACAAAAAATGAAGGTTGGTCAACATGGATTGTAAATATAGTTGGGGAAAATATATTTTAGCATAATCCTCACTCCACTCCTTTGCAACCCTAGTTATACCCAAAATGGAAACGACAGAAGTATTGTTGGGTGAGGGAGCTTCTCTTTACAAAATGACCCTGAAATTCTTTCAGTACAAATCGACTCCTTGTAGAAGCAAAGAGCCACTGCCCTTCACTTTACCCATGAAACCTAAACCTCAGCCTCTCGCCTCTGCTCAACAACCTGTTATCACCGGGTTTGTCAATAACCAACCAGTGCTGGACGTTGCCGAGTGGACAATGACGCACATGTCTCTAGGTAAGCTACAATAAGAGATGCAGTTACCCTACATGAATGAGCTGAAGACATCTAACACCTCACAGCTGGACAAAAAAGACACACAAAAGAGAGAGAGAGAGAGAGAATTCATTGATTCATTGTTCTTGTGTATATTGCAATACATTTTTGATTCGGATTCTGATGTGCAAATATTCCTGCATCATACAGGAAACACTGATCGTCTATTTTTTCCACACATTTTACATCTGCTGCAGGATCTGACGCCTTCCTTCGATTTTCTCATGGGAGCACCGCCTGAGAGCAGGGATGACTCCAAGTCTCTTGGTAACTCTCCAGCATTAATTTATGTTGGTGAGATGGGGTATAACTGTGTTTACGATGCCATAAAGTATTTTTGGCCAAAGCCCTAACTTCCCGCGGGTGTCTTTAGGTCCATTGTAAAGCTGGAATGGGTTCCAGCCTGGAAAGACGATTTTGTATTTGTGTGTGCATGAGCTCATATATGTTATTTTATCATTGCAGGATGTCAGGTTGGTGACTTTATGGTTTCATAGTCATCCTAGTGCACTTAAATAAGAGGTAAATACAGAATATATTTGACATATTTGAAGCAGAGCTTCATTGTCAATGTAGCAGGCAAACTGGCAGTCGTAACAATATTAATAGTTATAAACTGTGATTTCAATACAGTTCAGGTCGATATCGTTCCTGTGGTGGAAGGAAGAAAGGAGGCTGCAGACGAATTGGCACAGGACTGTCTCTCTCGTCATAGGACATTCATAGGAGGAGAAAAAACCCAAAGCAATGACCTTGGTCTGACATGATACAGTTCATAACAGGACATGAGTAGTAGTACGTCAAGTAAGAGTTGTATGGCACCAGCAAACTGATTATTCTAATTGAAACCCGATATGCAGCTCTTAGGGATAGAGACGAGAAAAAACGTGCCATGGCAGCAGGAAGAACTCAGGACAGGCTCAAATGCATTTGGAAGGATATGAAGGTGAGCTTATATCTCATAACTGTTCATCTATTATTGCAAGGGACAATGCAAGTTTTATTAACTGATCACATGGAGGGGACTTGAGAACCTGGACTAATCGTCTGATCACAAGATCCTTCCTGAGTCCTGCGCTATAGAGTATGTACCTCCTACTGAAAGCGTCCTTTAAAATACCTTTGTTAGGTTAACAACTGCTCATTCTTCACTCAGAGGATACACAGCATCAGACAGTGTCAGACAACGTTTTATCGTGTGAATGCACAGACACCTGCAGCAGTGAGAGGGCCAATGAAACAAAGGGAAACATTGACGTACTGTCAAGCAGTCAAACTGTCAGAAGGATTAATCGGTTGCCTGTGTACTGCTGCAAGCACAAATTGGTATGTTTGTTACAGATGTGGGTGTCTGTATATGTGCACTCACACTGAAGGGAAACAGCAAGCTCCATCAATCCAATCCTCTGTGTTTAGTATTGTGTGTGTGTGTGTGTGTGGGGGGGGTGCTCATGTAATGTACATCAGGGTCGCCGCAAGCGGTCGGTTTCAGGTTGATCTCATTACCAAGGTAATTCCATGGGAGCTACAACTCGGTAATAGCAGGAGATGGTAATGATCCTTTAATAGCCCTTGTCGTTGCCCACTAGCCAGACCTAGAACTCTGATTCACCGACTCTGCCATCAGAGAGCCAAGAAGATGAATAGAAAACTAACATTCATTATATGTGCTGTTCAAATCAAATCAGAACACCCATAATCTACTTCTCAGCTCTGTCCAATTTGTCTCATTTTCAAACCATCCATGCTGAGTCTCTATACCTTCCCCTCAGACATGACTTTCTGCTCCACTCTGCTTTCCTTTTTTTTTGTCTCTTTGTATCACAACTCCTTCTTCCACACTTCAGAAACATCAGTAGATTGGATTCCTTTTCAGGAGGGTGGGGTATTCAGAGGTAATGAGAAGTGACATGATGAGCTTAGAAAGCAGAACAGCCAAACAATGTCTACGTCTCGGTGTGGCATGTGGAGAGTGTTCTCGATGAGGCCACGTGGAACAGTGTGTGTTCGTCTACATAGGAGACTGCTTTGATATCAAATCTCACTGTTCAAAGTTTCAAAGAAGACAATCGTGGAAATCAATTCGGTTATGTGCGCGCGCACACAACGGGTATGTGTCCCACCCTCTCCCCCCTTTATCTGAAGTGAGAAAATTGAGAAAAAGGCCAGAACTCCACACTAATCCCCTCCACATATGGTTGGGTTGCTCACATATCTTTGATAAGGATTAGTATCCCCCCCTCCACCACACACACAGACACACACTCCGCCAAATAGTCAAAGGGTGGAAAAAATAGCTGTGTGGAGGGTCCTTTAATCTCTGGGCCATCAGAGCTGTTGACACAATATTGAGGAAGCCAAAGCATTTCTTCATTTGGAGAAAAAAAAATGTGCATCCAAGAAATGGGAAGTAAATGTGATCAAGGATGGACTGTCCACAGACACACAGTTTGTACACACACACACACACACACACACACACACACACACACACTTTGCAGTGACTCAGATGATCCTTCGCTCTATCTCTTTTTCATCTTCCCCCTCTGTCCGTGTCTCTGCTCACTCCTTGTCCCCTCCATCAGGATCATGTCCGATTGATCAAGTCCAAAGGTAGACCACCTTTAGCCAGTTATTCACTGCAGACTTTGGTGTGAACTATTTAAATAATATTTGAGTTAATCCACTTGTATCAATATCAGTTATTTTTCAAAACTAGATACTTCTCTCTCCAGCTTGTGGCACATGATTATTATATAAGATTTCATAGCAATCTCCTTTTCCAGTGATTGTGTTTTATGATTCAGATTAAATTTGGGGTAAATTATCATAGAGTTCAGAAAAATATATCTGTCAAGGGATCGAATTTAAACTGCATTGAATGTGATTAAAAAAAAAATATTCAAACATTATTATCAGTCAGAAAATAGGCTGTTTTTCTGGTGCATGACCTCTAAAATGCAGTACACATATTTGTACCAACACATTATCAGTATGGTTCTTTTAAATAGGGATCGGCGGGGACCAGAGGAACAATGGTGTGTATATGGTGTGTATACCTTAATACAAAGTTTGATATGCCATTAATTATGTTTTTTTTTTTGGTTGTCACAAATACTCACACTCAGTTGTATTCTTTTAGTCAGTACTCTCAGTTTTTGAACCTGGCAAGAGATGTTAACTCTCCTAAGAGAAACAAGCCAGTTGTCACCAAACTTGGGTTTCTCTGGGGTGGAGCTGCAGCCAAGAAAGAAGCCATTTGATATTGAGTCAGATCCCATAACGGTGAAGCACACTGGACTTGAGGTCTGAACTCTACAGAGTGGCCTTCTAGCTGTCACAGTTCATTAGAACCATTCTAGTAGGTGCACACGTTCATGTTTTGGTTCCAGATCTGGCAGATGCTGATGGATATTTCATTTGTGACAGCAATCATGGTGTCATGGTGTTCGGAATGGGTGAGTTGTATGATACATTTTAATTTGATGACTGAAGACAATAATTCTCTGCAGAATGCAGTCACACATGACATATATTACTAAATAGTATCTTAAGACTGTTTTAAGGTGAATTCATGCTGAAAACGCAAAAAAATCTGCATTTACGTTGTTTGCGACTTGAGACACAAACAGCTGAGCAAGCTGGAAGTGAGATGCAGACACTGCCTGCCAAAGGTGCTGTTTGGGGACAATGTGGCGTTTATGAAAATAAAGATGAGGTGAAAGGGATCAATTCAGTCACTTGAGGCACCTCAACAACACATTCATTTTGCCTTAACTTGCTGTTGCAAACACAACAACAGCTACTCAATTAATGGTTAATTAAGCAATAGGAAGTAGGAAAATAATGTAACATTGCACATGATATCCCATCACTACATTGCAAAAACGATTTTAGATGAGTGTGTTATATAATTTGAATATATAGCAAAAGTTGTGGATCCAGCTAGTTTGCTAATGAGATGAAAACAGCTCAAAATTCACCATGGATACAGAGCCCGAGGCAAGGAGGGCACGTTGATGGAATTCAAATATTATCAGTCTTCTCCATGGGAGATACAGTGCATGCAGGGTATGCAGACCTGTCAGGTGAAGTGATGTTGCTGGAGCAACATCTTCTGAAAACAGATTTGGTCAAGGGTGTCGATATGCAGTCTGCTGCAGAGTGTGTGTGAGTGCGCGTGTGAGTGTGTGTGTGTGTGTACGCTTGGATGGTCTGCAGATTCACCACATTTACTAGGCAGTTTCTCCTTTTTTTTAATTAAAGAAAAAGCATCTGCAGCAGGGGTAGTGTGGGAGAACACAAGATCAGTGTTTGCATTATAAACTAGTGCAGCTCATTCAGCTGGAAGAAATGCAAGAATACTTCAGGATTGTTTTCTGCCTCATTTGGAAATGACAAGAAAGCCAATGAAAAATCAGCACCTCATCTGTAGTACATATTGTGTTTACCTTTTCTTCCTCTTTGCAGTCTCTGGGCAGGTTTTCTTGCAGTTTTAGCTTTTAACGTTTTTTGGACTATATATATTTATAAAAGCAAAAAGCTTCAGAGAGACAACATATAAAAAATGGATGGTCGAGTCTATAGGTGAAAGTTCAGGTAAAACATTGATGAGCAAATCTAGGCTAGTAGATACTGCCCATTTTCTAAAGGCAGATTTTGACCAGTTCCCTTTAGCCTTTACAGCTTAAAGGCTTGACATTATACTATTCTTTGAAACGTGTGCTCCTCAAATCACATGTTGTGTACTGATGGTCTTGTCCATCTTGTGATGCTGTCATACTCTTGGCATTTAGACCTGCTTTGTGGTGTCTAAAATCTCTAAAACCTCAATGGGAAGCAGAGTGTTCAGCGACCAGTCTCCCTTCCTGTGAAACCAGTGGTTTATCTCCTACTTAAGGACCTGCTGGTACCGTGTACCTTGGTACCTTGTCCCCAGCATCAGCCCGATGCCTCCTACTTGGGCTCTGAAATCAGCAACATCATTAGGTGTTGAATAATTACTGTGTACAATTGACCACCACGGACTTCAGCTGCACTGCAGCGAGTTGTTTGCTGAGCTGTTATTGTTCAGCTGTTCCATTCTGCCTCACTTGTTTATCTTCTTGTGGCTGCGACTTTGTGTTGTTCTTCAGTCCATACTATTTTTACATGTATTTCTCATCTCCTGTAAGCTGCTTCTGATCCCCAGTAGTCTCAAGTCTCTAGTCTCCTGCAATTTTGTTCACTACATCATCCAATCAGAGGAATTAAGTGCCTCTCTGTGACATTCCTCATCTCTTGCTCCGTCTCTTTCCCTGCACCCTTGCCGTCCATGTTTGTTGTATGTCTGCTGCTCTATGCCACTTTCTCATGTACACGTTGCAAAAAGTGATTGACATTCACTATAATTCACAACTTACTATGTGCCAGTCCCCTTGTATTCTTTTCCTGTCAGTGCTCCCTTGTGGCTCCACATACTTGCAGGGATTCTCCTGTCTTTTGTCTCCTTCCATAACCTCACTCACTCACGCCACATGCAAACAACATGACTAAGGTTACTGTAGCTCTCTCTCTCTCTCTCTCTCTCTCACACACACACACACACACACACACACACACACTCACACACTCATCCTCCAGAGTTCTTTTTCCTCCCTGACTTCATCCCATTTGTCTATCTATCTCATTTACCTTTTCCCTATCTGTCACTACTCGTCTGTCCCTGGCCAGCCATACTGATTTCCCTCCCTCCTCTCCCTACCTTGTTATGCCTCAGACCTATGAGCACTAGAAGGGGTTTTTTTGTAATAAAATAGTGGAGAGCTTTGGGTGCAGCAGAGCCACTAAGCTTGTAAAAGCTCTGAGGAAGAAAGATTGGCAGAATGAGTTTCACGACAAGAGCTACATAAGAGATGGGACCTTTCTTTATCTGTTGGCAACTTGACAGGACCACAGAAATGTCTTCTGACACACACCTTCATAACTTACAGATGTCATCAGTTAAACCAATTGTTACCTACGCCAAGGAGGCTATGTTTTTCTGGTGTCTGTTTGTTTGTCTGTTTGTTTGTCTGTGAGCGAAACTGAAAGAAGTCTTGAACAGATTTTAATGAAATGCTGGTGATGGGACCAGGACCAGATGATTTACTGTTGGTCGTGTTCTGGAACCATCTGGATCCAGGAATCTGTTGAAGGATTCTTACTCATTGTGAGACAGGGACATTTTCATCTGTGTCTACAACTCCACAAGAACAGCAGTGGACTGTCTCTGTGGACCAGTGTGTCTGTCTGTTAAGACAAAGGTTGGAGGATTTGAGCCCACCCAGGGATGAAGGTTTGTTGTTTGATTTACTATTGAAATAAAAAAAAAATAATAAGAACAAAAAGAAAGTGCATGATTTGTGTAACAAAGTTGGTGATGATTATTTGACTATTAGTGACAAAGATAATCAATGAATTTATTATAGTAGATAAACTGACTGTAGGACAATACTGGGTGGAAATCACAGTATAGGTGGAAATGAACTGCTTGGCGGAGGTCTGTGCTCTCCGAGTGCTTTTCTACTTATTATTATTGTTATTGAACAGGTCTCCATTGATTTACAACAGTCAAGGTGCAGACTCAGTCATATCTTGGTTATTTGCCACCAAGTGTCTTAAAGGGGTATCTCACTTATGAGAGGAGTGCTGACCTACGCACCAGTGGGTGTGTCTGTCACACATCAATCACAGATAATCAAATGAGCCCTGACCACCGCAGTGTGCTGACGCTTATGGAGAGGAGCTATCAGACGGTCTGCCAGTAAGATCACACTCACTCGAGTTAGCACCCACTGTGGATTGTATCAGTCCATTAGAACTGTTGTAAAACCATGATCAGGCTTCAGATGAGGCAACCACCAATCAGCACAGCACCAATGAAAAAACAGCTTAAGTCATGGCCATTTCAGTCACCCTCCAAAACAAGAAGAATGATTATTTTAATAACCAAGGAAATACTTAGAGAATAAATAAAATGATCTTATGATAATTACCTTGCAACCAAGCAACTAAATCAGTCACTTAAAATCACTGTGTTAACAGCTAAAAGGCCCCACCAGCCTCTTTGTTTTTCTCATTGTTTTATGGTCTTGATTACTACTGTTGCTTATGAACAGAACCATACTCCCTCACATTTATGTTCCCAATTACAACTAACAATGGCCATTTAAAGGACTGATTGTATCTCAATCAGCTGGCCACAGCAACGTCTCAAGCCATGGTGTCCTTCACTAAAAATAAACAACCTTCCCCTGATTCTGCACTTGTTGGCATCTGCTCAGCAACACCATACTTGAAAATGAAGTTTGCGGAGAGTTTACTGCAGGGACATAGGCAGGTTGCTGGGAACAGCCTGTCCTCAGCAACTCACACACTCCTAATGACTGACAGGGTATAAACTTTGAATGCTGAACAGTCTGCAGGTTTGGTTCTGGGAGATCCAGTGGATTGTATTCACTGAGGCTCTAGGCGTGTTCAGAGTTGCAGTTGTCTGCAAAGTTCACGCCTTTGTAGTTGCAGAGAAGACTTTTAAATGTGACTACAGCCTTTGACCGAGGGCCAGGATGTCATGGCTTATTGTCCTTTTTTGGGGAGTTAATGTGTGCTCATACTGTCAACTTTACTTTGATACATGCCTGGAAAGGTGCCAGTTGCAAAATTGCCAACTTACTATGGAGGTCAATACCTTCTCGCTGAAGGGCACAGGTCAAAAAGCCATTACCTTAACCAAACACTGGATATGCAGCTTACGTAGCATGAGCTCTAAATTAAATCACATTAGGCAACCATTAGGGAGGCAGGATGGATCAGTATATGAACAACAGAGAAGGAACATAGCAGAAACAAAGGACACAAAGATTATCTTCCTATGAATCCAGGCAGAGAAATCAATTCCTTATTTTGTTTTTGTCTTATTTCTTCCTATTCCTGTTCTTTTCTTCCTCTCGAGTCTGATTTAAAAAAACACGTTTGATAAGTGACTTCAATACATTTGACACTGGATCGAAAATGGGCAGCTGAGCCTTGTAAAACACATTAAATCAGTCTGAAGGATGGGAGATGCTGCTTCATTTGTACACACAACCTTGGTAAATGCTTTGCCCTGCTTTAATCTTTTCCATTCAATGTGGGTGTCTGATTTTTCTATGCATTACCCCTGATGGGAAAAGAAACTGGAAAACACACAGCACAGACTGGTTAAAAGAAACAGAACTTTCACAAGAGTAGAAATTAGAAAATATGATGCGTTTCCAAAAGTTTGCTTTTAAGTACAAACTTGAGATACCATCTAATCTCATTTGACAACAAGAGGCTGACTTGAAGGTAGCGTCAGCACTAATCCATTAATTCTGAACTGTCAACTGTAGGAATATGTAGGAAGGGAGACAAGTGTAAATCTGCAGTTATTGGAAATCTTATAGAGTTCAATAGATTAGTAATAATCAATTTATTATTGTCAAGCTTTTCTGTTTTGTTGAGTATCTTTTCTAGTTTGTGTGTGTGTGTGTGTGTGTGTGTGTGTGTGTGTGCGTTTGTGTGTGTTTTTGTCACTGTTTCCCAATCCCCCAGGAAGCAGCTTCAGATCTACGGACAACAAAAGCCACACAATGCATTCACCAGCAGGGGGCGCTCGTGTTTTTGTGCTTCTGCTGTGGTCTTTCTCGCTATTCCACACCCAGAAAGCTTGTCAACCTTGTCTGTAACTTGGTGCTACATGAAATCAGCCCTGATTTGAATGGTGTCACCACGTCACTGGGACCTCTACGGATTAGTATTCCAGGACGGGGGCATTGGTAGAGGAGGGCTCAGAGGTGGCGGAAACAAGCTCCAAAATGCTATGTCACCTTTCTCCCGACTGCCTTGGCAAGTCAAGGTGACGCTAACAATGTACTAAGGGTTTAAGTTGTTGGCTGCTATCAAGAAGGATGTTGTCAATAACCGTAGACAGACTTTGCAACACACATAGGAAAATCAGTGAACCGAATAATACACCCATATGCTTTTCCAGTTTACTTGTTCCCACTTAATTTTGTTGCTGCCAATATTATTCTTTATTCGAACACAAGACACCACCATCAGCTTTGTCCACAGAATATGGCAGGTGATGGCTTTCCTCGGTGAAGCTCCTGATTGAGCACACAGTAAGAATGGGATCGGGATCAGGACCAGGGTTTGTTTGCATCCATAGTGAAAACATTACACATGAGTACCATTGGGAAAGACAAACGGAAACTTCATGCGACAGTGGTTAATATGACAAAAGGAAGAGGCAATAAATCAATAACTGAAAAACAAAAAAACACAAACAACTAAAACTGCCTCTACAGCATCTTGGAACTCAGCATCTTTGGCAACAAATGAAAGTAAGTCAGTGGAAAGACGGTGGAAGTCATCATTTTCAAGATAAACAAACAAATGAATAAATAAAATTAGCACTCCAGAACCTGTGGGTCCACTATTACATTCTTGGTTTCAATGTGTTTCAGACCCAGTAATCCTACAGGTGAAAAATGCTTCCCATACATCACAGCCCATTTAATTAACGAGGGTAGTAGGTTAGGCTGATTTTGACTTTCGAGGCAAAATATTCATTTAAAGCCTTTATGAGCGCATTTTATGGGCAGTTAAGGAAAGGTATGAAAAGGTTACACTTCTGAAAGGGAGTTGCTGTGAACTTATAAAAAGATGAAAAGGGGGCGGTGGATAAAGGAGTAAGAGATGGAGGAGGAGGGTAATGTATCATGCTGGCAGAGGTCAGGGAGGAGCATGGTATATAATTAGCTATAGCTGAGCTCGGAAATGGAACAAATTCAGAGTCAGAGATAATTACGAACACTACTGTCTGTATGCACATATTGTGTATAGTATCAAAGTGGCTCCATATGTGTGCACAAAGATGTGCGTGGGATTATGTTCATATTATCTACATGCAGTCCACGAGATGAAATGACACCGGGCTCCTTTTGTTTTCCTCTCCATCACCTTCTTCCTGCCTGTGGTAGATAAACCATAATGCCCCCCCCCCATCACCCATCATTCATTAACAGGTCCACAGTTGCATCGTTAGTGCTGCCGTTTCTTCTTCTGTCCATCTATCACCTCCTCACACATTCTTCCCCGTTTTCATAACTGGAGCATCTCATCGCATTCATCATTGCAGCCTCCCCAAACAAACTACAGACAGATACAGACGCATTAATAAGGTCCTGATTGCTGCTCATTGGGCAGAATTCATGAAGTTGGACAAAAATCTGGAGTGCTAGTTGTTGTGATGTGTCTATATTTAGAATTAGAGTTCATCAACAGTGCGGTTACCACGTTCAACACAGTTTATATATTAATATACACTGAAACGTCTGAGGTGGTCTTTGGGGCTAATTGGTTTTTTAGACACTGACAGACAAGCAGTGAGGAGGAAATGTTCCCGACCAGTCTTGCGGCAATCTACGCAGCTTCAGATGATCTACTGGGACCAAAATGACCATAATCAGGCAAGTTGTCTAATGAGAGCAATATAGTAGATAACTGGAAAAAAAACAAAGGAAAAACACGATGTAACTGAACGGACAACAGTGCTTCAGCTCCATCAACTAAAAGTGCTTGGTTATTGATGCACTATTACCTCCACCAAGGAGGTTCTCTTTTCCTGACCATTTAGCCACACAAAATTACTGATCTGATTTTCATGGGAATGTTACCATACATGCCTGTTGGCTCAAGGAAGAGCTGATAAAATTCAGGAGGTGATCTGGATTTGTGTGTGGATCCAGTCAGAAATTGTCTTTGACATTCAAATGCCTCAAAGACACTCCCTTAGGTCTGGCAGTGTTTTGTAGTTCGTTCATGTCGTTATTCTGTCATATAGAGACATCAGAAACATATTTTAGGCTGGAGTCCCCTCCACTGCAATAAACTGTGGCTGTGATTGTCAGGATCAAAGCTGCATTCACAATGTCCAAAATGTGACTTAATTCATATCTGGGCTCATTCTTGGTGCAGTCTTTAATTCAGATTTGTTTGTGGTAGAGTTAACAGACGTTAACAGATGTGGTTGCTGTTCTGGCTGTTCTGGGTCACACACACTCGTCTTCATGTCAGTTTATTATTTGACACTTAAACCTTGCAAAAATGATCTTGTGCCTGCACATAAAGAAGCATGAATCACAGCATTATTACAGCCAGTTAGGTCCAACAGCATATCATGATGTTTTCAACACTGAAGACACATGAGTCATCACAACTTACAACATTGTTTACTGGTGAGTGTACGTAGGATGCTTCTCACAGGAAGGGAGGAGCAGACTGATATATTGTTAACAGCTACCAGGTCTCTGCCCCTTTCAATTTCACATGCTTCTGCACCATGAGACATGGGGCTCCAGGGTCCATGGCTATAAAAGACATTTAAAAGCTACCAAGAAATGAATAAAACATTGATGTTAAAGGCAGCCATGGCAGCTCACGTTGGCTTCCTGGCAAAGCTTAGGGGGAGATTGCACTTCATGTTTGATACATGTTCGACACAGAGAACTGCCTCTATTAACCTAAAACGAGCGTCTCAGGGATTCTGTAAAGCAGCTGTATCATCAGAACAGTTGTAGAATAGATTGTAATTCTGGCTCACAGAGCTGTCCCGATGTCAGACGTCCTAGTTAATGTTATTTAAAAGTATAGACATTGCAATAGAGGATTTTCTTCATAGACTTTAATGCTCCTTTGTTCTTCAGACTTCCAAAAAAAGAAGCTTGTTAAGAAACTTGCTGTGTCATGGATTACCTGTGGATTTACTCTCAAACCCTCAGTCTCAGGGACTGGAGGTGCTCCCAGGAGTTTGCTCAAGATCGCTGTCTAGCAGCTGTTTGGATACCACTCACTGACAGTCATGGATGATTTCAATTTTCTTGTGAGATTCCTTTATGCTGGGAGTGGAATCGATAACTAAACAAGATCTTCTATCAACGACAGTACTGTTTTTACAATACTAAATACTACAGTACTGCATTCACAATACTATTAATTGCAGTAGTGCTTTAATAATATCTATTTCACTTTATTGTCAAATGTTTTTGTGAAGCTCATTTTACTTCATGAGCAATAACACTGGTCAATTTATCACTGAGTTAATTTATGAAAACATCATGAATGTTGCTTTTTTTACTATTCTCATGTAAATGTACTTGAGTTGTATATTGTATATATTGTAAATATTGCATATATTGTGTATTGTATGTAACTTAAAACTAAATACTGCATGTCTACATGTCTACATGTCTGCATGAGGAGGCCCCGGGGAAGACCCAGGACACCCTGGAGTGACTATGTCACTCGGCTGGCCTTGGAACGCCTTGGGGTCCTCCCGGAAGAGCTGGAGGAGGTGGCCGGGGAGAGGGAAGTCTGGTGTCCCTTCTTAGGCTGCTGCCCCCGCGACCCGGCCCCGGAAGAAGCGGAAGATGATGGATGGATGGATTCATGTCTACCATTTATCTCTACTGCCGTTGTATTTATTTTTGAAACTTTGCTGGTGCAACACCAAACATGTTCCTACTTTGGAACCATAAAGGCTTATTTAATATGACATAATTAGACAGAATCTTACTTCGTTATCATATCCTGTGAGGAGCAGCCACCTTACATGGTGTCCAATTTTGTTTTTGTGTGTGCAGCCATTATCCTCAGTCTTGTAAGCCCTTCTTTTCTCTGCTGCTGTCCCTCAGTGTGCATGCAAGTTTAACAGCAGTTTATTACCTGTCGTCAGTGCTGGAACATTGTCTCTCTCAAACAAATGCGGCAATTTAAATTTTGTCATTAAAATTTCCATGCTGCGCTCCCTATTCTCTTTCCAAGTTCCTCATCTGCTTAATCGCTGTCCCACGGGCTTTGTGAGGAGGTTGGTTCCCTGTTGCTATGGCAGCGACTCACCGACTTTTTTTGTCTGTGGAGCTCAGGGTCAAGTGACTGAATCAAAGCAAAGGTTCCCGTGCTACTCAACTCTAAATCATGTTCGGCATGAGTGCTACTTAAACTGTTACACATTTGCTGCTTAATATGCTTCTGCTGACTTTATATTGCATGTGTTTTTATTTGATTGTGCAGACAATAGAGCTGAAACAACTAATTAAATAACTGCTCAGCCTAGAAAATTAACATAAATCCATTTCACGATTTTCAAGATTGTCAGGCTAAAAGGCAAATGCAATTGTTTGCGTTTTTTTAGGTTATAAGGTTTTCATTGGTCAGATATTTCCATGTATGTTCTAACCATCTTTGTACATGTCAATGAAGGAAATCAGTCATGACAATAAGCCTTAACTTCCTTATAACTTCCCTTTTATCTTTTATACCATTTTTATAATTCTACATTGTAATTTATTTTCCGTTTTTACATTCTGTATTTCAAACCTCGGGATTAAAGTCTGCTTCCAGTTTGTCGACTGACTTTATTGCAGTTTTAAAAAACATTTATTAATGACCATATCTTGTTGAGCTTAGCTGCTTATTAATTTGTAAAACATTATTGACAGGGCAAACCTGAGATAAACTGCAGCAGTTAACTTAGCCACAAGAAACCTAGATGGTTTAAAGTTGCGATGATTTATTTCCTCTGTCTTTTCTATTGTTTAACTGGTTAATATTACAACCATGGCACCAAATGTCAAGTGCCCCATAGTCACAATGTTTTAGAGCATTGACACATTATAACAAATATTTTGTATGACAAGGTAACATAGAAAGTCTGTCTAATGAAAATGTAAGAATTTCTAGCTAATAAAAAATTCAGACAAAAGAATAATCAAGGTATGTATAAAGAAAGTGCTCTTGAATTTCTGAGGAAAGAAATCTCATCAGAGATCATAAGTGCAAATTGTGGCAATCAAAATCATTTAACTAAAACGGTAAACCACCTGGGATCTCTTGGAATAGCACACACTGTATGCTGGTCTATTGTTCAACCATGGGTGACGAGATCTGACTAATTATAAAAGATATCGAAAAACATTGTTAATTTCCCTCATTAGCAAGTTCAACAAGAACAAGCCGCAATAAAAAATCAGTTAATTAAAACACAAATGCGACGTATGTCAATAAAAACTTACATGAAATGATTAGATGCCGAATACATTAAATTAGAGCTGACAAGTACATAAGTACACATTCAAAATAAAGCCAAAGATTATTATGTGCAGTGTCAATCACTTTCAGCAAGGTCTGAGAACAACTACAAAAAAGTACGAAAGAGATTTTAACGGGTGTTTCTTCTGTCACATCTAAATTAAATATTAATGGTACGAGCCACTGTGGTTGAGTCACGAGTGCATATTTGATGTCAGACAAGATGGATCTTCCTCTGTACCGCAGTGCTGCCGCCTGGCTTGGTAAAGGTCCAATGGAAACAAAGGCCTAGTGGACAGTACGTTTGTGAACACTTTCAGGATGCTTTGGCATTTTTGCCACATACACACAAAATACACAATACACAATACACAAAAAAAGTACCTATCTATCCACACGTCTGTACATTTGTAAAAGACCTTAGTATTGGGTTTGTCTATAACTGGAGGCGTGATCCATAAATGCACCAAATAAAGCACATGCACTGAGCAGAACATTACGTGATGGAAGACGTTTTACAACAACATGGGCAGCTCTCTGGGACGGAGGTGAAAAACCTTTTCGGGTGCAGAAACCTTAGGCAGATACAAGTCTACATCTAGATGGTCTTCAGGTGAATCAAAGGAAGCGATGTGAACTCAACTGAAGATGCAAATTACATAAAATATCACTATGTGAATTATGCTGTCAACTTCCAGATGTTTGTCTGGTGAACTGCAGGTCTTACACTGCTCAATTCCCATTTTACAATTAGATGTCTGCTCAAATTCGTTTTTCATGACTAAATGAGACCTTCAAACTCTTAACAGGAACAGGCCAAGGCAGAGAAATGATCCACATTTACGAAACAACAATAAAACAGACGTCACACACAACAAGCAGAATTTGCATAACAAAGCCAGATAAGGGATGAGGAGAATAAAACAGCAACATTGTGAACAATGGCTTTTTGGGGAGAAATGACTGGTACATCTGCACACAGATGTCTGTGGATGAGTCAGAGCCATGGTGATCTAGCGACATGAATGGCTTCACAGAAACAGATTTGATTCCAAACAGAATGTCAAGGCCTTTGACAACATCCGTTAGTGTCGGATGAATCATGACATGACCTTTCAGACTGGGGTCACATCACGTAAATTCAGATTCACATTAGATTTCGAACAACATAAGAAAGATTTGAAAACAGCTGATTTCAATACATTTGTACTCATAAGAAAACATGCGGTACAGAGTACCGGCCGTAGAGCTTGATCCACTGAGGATGTCAAGTCCCTGTATGAACAGGGCCAAAGTTCAGCTCTCTAACACACACACAACACATATTTACAGAGGAAGGGGTGAGTACACACAACATCCCCGTCCTGCAGTGTGACCTCTCTCCACTGTGGAGCTGTCCAAGAACCAGCACATGCTGCGAACATCTTGAGGGCGCTGTGTGTGGTGCAGGAAAGGTCAAATCAACATCCATTTTCTTGTCCCTACTTGGACCTGAATGACAAGAGCAGCATGCAAGCATAGCAGGGTAGGCTGTACTCAAGTGGGCTCCCCTCAGAGTCCCGACACCACTTCCTGTCATGTTGTGGTGATTTGGTGTTATACATATAACATCTGACTTGACTTTACTGAAAGGTGTCCTTGGACCCTGATGTTCATCCGTTGACAGCTGGGATCGGCTACAGCACGACCCGCAACGGGAATAAGTGGAAGACAGATGAATGAATGACATTTATTTTCACCAACAATGTCCCTTTTCTGGACCAGTGTCTGAAGAAATCATAGTGAGTCTGGCCAAGAGAGATCTGTAACATGGCAACAGGAGTTCATGTGAAGTCGCCTCTGAAATTCAAAACCCTTTTACATCCTCCTGTGGAACCTCATTAGCAGTAGTTGTCCTTTCAAAGACTTTACCAAAGTTTATCAATCTCCTCTGTGTCAATTCAGCCATCATTACCATTCATTTATAGTTGGTAGTTGACCATCAAGCCTGTTGCATTAGCTCTGGCTTCTGGTGGAAGAAACATGCCTACTGTTAATGCAATCTGACAGACAGTCAACAAACAAGCACAAGCTCATGATTTAATGTGACTAAAATGTGACTGTGTGTTACCATGCTGCTGTTTCCTCATTATGTCTTGAAATACATGTCTTTTATGACTTGCAGCCGTACAGGAAAAAGCATGTTGTTGTCATATGTGATTATCTATTCTCCCCTACATAGTCTCCCCACCCTGGCCTGAGTAGCAACAGAGCACCCCATTGCTGCAGTTATTAGCTGTTGCACGATTTTGAGTTCATGCTGAAATCATCGTCTCATGTTCTCGCCCGTGTCTTTGAATTCTGGGGGATTTGAAAGCTTTGCAAAGCCTTGAAAATAGACACTGAAAATTCACTTTGATAAACATACATCTTTAGGCTAGATTAAAACAGAAAGCAACAGACCGAGCGCGTCGGGTGTCAGAGCGCAGCTCTTTTGAACATCCTCCAGTGGGAGACATAATAAGCTGCCAAGCCCACTCCCTCAACTTTCTGTATTTTTATTTTTCTCCTCGCTCACAGAAAGTTGGACACATGGAGGCACGTAGGAGGACTCGACTGCTAACAGTTTTCTCCCATGTTTGAGTGTATAAATTTATAACCTGAATTTAGGGATTTAGAATCGTTTAAACTTTTTTTTTTTAGCCTCCCAAAATGGAATAAATGGAGAGACGGAAAGAGAACTAAATTGATTTGATTAGATGGGAACTGTATTAATCCCTCGGGAAGGTTGCCTTGAATTCATATTTCAGAGAACAGGTTTGGATTATTTCTGTCACTTCTTTCCTCTCCATTCCTCCTCTGCTGTATCTGAAGCAATGGTGTTTAACATCATTAAAACCACTGAATGTCAAGTATGCCATGGTTGAATGTGGACCACTGTTTATTTATTTATTTGCAGTCTTTCATTTCTGTCTCGTTAGATGCTTCATCAGTTAAGCCCAGCCAGCGTGTCTCCAGCTGCTGGCCGGGTTTAACTGGGTGATAAAAGGCCAATCAAGTAGAAGAAGAGGATCCTGTCATGAAAAAAGCAGTGATGCACAGCTTCACTTATCTTGGCGTTCTAGCAAGTGAGACTGAACTGCTACCCGCCAAAAATGTGCAAATGTGCACAAACTAAAAGTGACTCTTTATTACTAGCTGCACAAAAGTAACATTCTAAACCAAAGCTATGTGATGTTGTGTTTCTGCATGTTTCATGGTACATGATGTGTGTAATTGTATGTGTGTCTGGTACATACTGGCTGGCTAGGTAAAGATGAATAAGGATCATTACAGCTGCCAAGGATGTCTACAAGGCTCCTCAGCATGAACAGTGATGGGTCCCCTCCCTCAAGACAGTTTTTAAATGTCAACTCCTCATGGCCCATCTCTGAGTTCAGGGTTCCCTCCCATATTGTGAAAAATTACAGCAATAATTCCCATCATGACTCAATTTATGTCTCTATACCCTGGTCATAATCCACAGTGTCTCTGAGTCATTTGAGGATATAGTTTAGCTCCTGCAGTTCCTCAGTCTGCTATTGGAAAGGTCTGACATTTATTCTATACCACCAAATCAAAAAATCATTTAAGCAAGTCAAATGAAAACATTATCTTTTCTATGTTTCAGCCACATACGGTGTTCACAGTTATCCGTGATCCAATATCAGACTTGGTGGCATTTAGCTATGACATTCTGAAAGGCAATATTTGTTACAGCGCAAAACACACAGATATACGTTGAACTTCTGCTTTTAGTGGGGAATCAATCTCACACATCAGGGAAGTTCTGTCAGTAAATGGTATGTTTTCGTTGCAGCAAGAATTCAATACACTCATGTACTCAGTGTAGCCTGCATCTCCTGTCGGCTGGCTTTAGAAACCGTAACAGCTAATCAATCTCATTAAATCTATTAGAAAAACTAATAGATTTAACGAGAGGAAAGGATGGAAGTTGTCTGATGTGGTGAGTAATTCCTTCAAATATTTTCCTCTTGTTCTTATTTGTCCTTCATCTGTCAGTGCAAGCATTCAAATTCACTGAGTGTTTATGAGGACATTTGAAATACCAGTGAGTGATTCAGCAGGGTTGGTGTCTGTCTGGTTGCTGAAGTGTTCAATTAAAGTGAGATATGTTGGCAGTTGTGTCTCTCTGGAAACACAATGCAGGGCTGCATAACTAACTTAGCAGGCTGAAATGAACCAGAGGTATATTTATCCAATTGTCAACAGTTATGCTACATGACTCAAAGGATTAATGAACGACGGACGGTCCTGCAGTTAGATGGTTTTCAATTGTGGTCTTGCGCAATTGTTCAGTCTTGAGCCTGGAATCCCGTTGTTTCTGGCTCAGTTGTGTTCATGGCTGATCGCAGGTGATGTCAGCAACATCATAGTTTGTATTTGCCTGTCTGTGTGTCTCATGCCATAAACCATATGATTGGATTAAATGACAGTCATTCTTTCATTTACAGTGCTGTGAACAGTTTTCTATCCCTTTCTACTCGTTTTTCTTCCCTTCGCCATGCTGCTTTTACATGCTTGTAGTGTAATGAGCGAGAACTTGCAGGCGCATTTTAACACGGTGAACAGTGGCTGCTGTGGGCAACCAATTCTGTGCAGACACACACACACATAGACAAAATAAAGGTAAAGGTGTGGTGTATTTTCGTTTACAAAATGGATGCTAGCCTTTTCAATAATTCACTGCAGCGGTGTATGTGGTGTTGGATGTATCTTCCATCCGCTGCTGGCTGCTGTATGTGAAGCGCACTTCAAGTGTGTGTGATGTTGTTACTCAATTGAAGTCATGCTCTGTGTTCTCAGGACCTGCTTCAACCAGCCATGAATGCCTCGGAGGCAGCCTCTCACAGCAGGAATGCTGCCTGCTATAGGGTGCATTAAGATGTTCCGCATTTATGATCCACGAATTTCCCCTCAGTAAAGTGTGTCAGAGCAGGTAAAAGATACAACTTGAGAAATGATCAGTGTGTTATTACGTCAATGGGCCATTAATGTTTTGGTTTGTTTGTCTTTTCTAGTGCATAGAAAGAGAAGAAAAAAGTTTCTTTACTTGTGCGGCAAGTTTCTCCACAATCAGCAGACTTTGTGAAAGAGCTGAAGGGTTTCATGTCCTCATATTTTCATATGTGTCAAGATGCAGTGTTACCTAGTCACCATCTTTAAAAAATGGTTTTGTTCACCTACAAGGATCAATATAAAAACACACTTGAAGTCATTTGTTATGTCACTCAATCTACAGTCAATATTCAACAAATATCAGTAATTACAGCCTTTGGAAATGTGAGAAATCATTGGATGTGAGATTCTAAACATGGTTAACACCTCAATAATAATACTTTAAAGAAACATGATGTCATACCTGTCACTCCAATGTTCATTCTTCATTTAAGTGCTAAATGTGATTGAAGTCAAAAGGAAATCCTTGAGGAACAAGAGCTTTAAACATTGCCAAAAATCTGATTGAATGAATGTCTACCTGCCACTGTTTTACCGTTGTAGCATCTTTTTCATCTTTTGGAATGAATAAATCTTTTTGAAAGCAAAATCCTAAAAGCCCACCTACACGTTCTGCACATAGTCAATTTTTACTCACTAAAGCGTATCTCCATAATTCATGGTCACTTCAGTACCAAGGAAAGGTAGTGAGAGCTCAGGAAAAGGAGGCAGGTTTCCATGACAGCTTTCCAATATTCAAAGCGCATAATCCAGCAGCAAGGTTGTTCACCCTGAGGAGTTCACACTTTGCCTCTCCTTTGTGTTGTATGTAACAAAAAGAGGACTCCAATGAAATGATAGAATGTTTGAAATCAAAAGCTAAATTTGACGCCCCATGGATTGTGTTTACCTCCGTCAATAGTGGAAGTATGGAATGTGTGAAATTTTGTCAGCACGTGTTTTTTTATTTCGGCAAAATAAACTTGATATTTCATTGTGTTTGTGCCAGATTTGGGACAAAAAAAATCTCAATAATATGAATTCATATGAATTTCAGATGATAGCTCTTTGGGGCAACTGCAGCACAAAGGGGTGCCATCGGCAGAGAGGTCAACAGAAAGCTGAGGTCAGGTGATAAATTAGGTCTGCATGTGGCTTCTGCCCACAGCTCTTCCACCCTTTCTCCTCCACTCGTTCAGGTGGAGGAGATGTTGACCTCTCAGACTTTCTGTGCCCGTGGTGACACAGACAAGACACAAACGTATCTAGGCAGCAGCACACTGTTTAAGTAAATTTGAAATTGGCCATTTTCTCATGGAAGAGACCTTTGTTGTTTAAATTGTTTAAAAAACCTTCTGGATTGATGTGATGGGGCGTCCCAGATGCTACATTGCTGATCTTCAACTGTACACACTACAAAGAGTTTTGTCCAGTGATCTGATTCTGACCCAGTGACAGGCATTCATGTCACAATCTGTCAGGTTGTCATGTATTCCAGCATCACACACAGACATTTAAAACATTTAGAACACAAGTTTAATAAAAGACAACAGAAGAAAGCCCATGGTTTCCACCATAACAGAATCACTGCTGTTTTTTCAGACTCGTCAGATTTACTCAGGACTTTTTACCACGTGGGGGCGCATGTTTAATGAATGAAAGGAGTAGCTGTGGTTCATCCGAGGACTGGCATCCTCTGGGAGTTTAATTAGGTGCATTGGGTAGAACAGGATTGTTGGAATACATTGAGGAATGACTGGGAGTGACTGGAAAGCCTCTGCTGTTCAAAGACAACAGGAGTTAGTCACAAGTAAATAAAAGGTCACACTCTTAACAAGATCCAGAACAGAGAAAATGAAACGACCAAAGGGATAAATAATCAACCATCAAGATAATATATATATATATATATATATATATATATATATATATATATATATATATATATATATATTGCAGAGCTGAAGTCCTGCTGTTTGAATATTACAGCTCTGTAATGGCTGTGAAGTTTCACCAATTGAGATGTTCATACATTTTGACAAAGTATCCAGCTACATTAATCCCAGAGAAGACAGAGTTGATGTCCCACACTCTGTAATGAGAAAATAAGCACATGAATGAAGGAGACGATCTATGGGCACTAACACGACATGGCTTTAAGTAGGACGACGGGATGGGAGCACTGACTTTAAAGAGATTCTGATAAATAGATTTGATGAGGCTGGATGGTTGAGTGTTCTCTCCACGGGGAAAAGCGAGCCGAGCCGTCATGGTGGTAGTTCTGCAGCTCTGATGAAGTGGAAAGGATTATGACGTTAAGTTGGTCATGCGTCTCTGATTTTGAGGTTTGGTGCCGCAGCATTAAGTATGTGTCCTGATTCACACAGCAGCCGTACACCACTGTTTGCTGCTTAGATGTGGTCTGTGATGGCTTGGTCGTGATTGGTTGAGCATTGGCCATATCCTCAAATCAAATTAGGGTGGTGAACTAAAAATCGAAAGCTCAGAGATGGTAAATAAATATTTTATTGTGTATTTGATTTGATTTTATTTGTTGTGTCTTGTGCCCAAAAAAAGGGATTTTGGTCTGAGTTTCATATTAATGGTAAAGGTCAAGAGGTCACCAAAGATGCAATTCTCTTGAAAATATGATGAGCTTGTTCAATGTGTTTAAGCAGAGGTTTAGCCTTCATGTTTGGAAGACAAAGCAGGTTGCAGGTCTTTGCAAAATGACTCACATGGGTACAGCTCTGCTTCTCAGCACAACACAGTGACCCGAATGATTCAGACAAGATTGGTCCATCCTGCCTCTGTCCTCCAGCTCAAAGTTAACCCTTAATGGTCTAAGGGTATCTTTACCCTTTTGACAACTTTATTTAAATCCAGTGGTGAAGGAACTTGCAAAGATCATAAATCCTGAGTGTTCCATATCAAAATACTCAGAACAAATTGAGCTCAGATGTGAGTAATGTATAAAGATATTTTTGAGCCCAAAACTGAAAATTTGTAATCCGATTTTGGAAAACAGTAATCTGATTTTGGAAAACTCGCGAAAACTCCTTTAATCATGTGAACAAATTGTTTTGGTGATTTACGCCACAAAAGTAGTGGAATAAATGAAGAAAGACAGAATCTTAATATGTAACAGATACATGTAGAAGACATGCCTAAAAAGAAATTGCGTCATATGTTTTTTTTAGCATTGTTCTGCTGAATCATGATGTCATATTACTTATCAAACTTCCTAAGAAGTGTGAGAATCTCCTTCGACAGCCACATTCCTCCTCACCTCAGCCAAAATATAAGATGTTAATAGAAACACACCGGTACGTGTCATCATCATGTCACCGGTAAGTGTCATCGTCATCATGGGGCTCCAAGAGAGTATCTTGGCATGAATTACAGTTCAATGAGGAGAGACCAACGACCCTGGAGTTACACTGGTGATAGTGGCTGACACTGGTGATGGCAGGGGTTCACTGCATCTGATGCCGATGTAAAGATGGGGAAAGCACACATCAGCAGTGTGAAGAAACTGCTACTGACAGAAAACATTTAAAAACAGGCAGGAAGAAAACGACAAAAAACGGCAAATGGCGAAAGTGTGTCACTGAGCTATTGGATAGATGAGATCAGCAGACGGGAGACGTGTGAGAGGGAGAATGATCATTATCATCTCCTGTCTGCCTAACAGACCCCTTTCTTCTGATTGGCCAACAAAAAGTTAAAAGTTACCACAGTGAAAAACAACTTTGAAATGTACAAACTGGGTCACTTCCCAGATGTTATTCACATTTATTTATTTTTGCTTTTGTTTGATGACTGAATATCCATTGTACTTTGTACTGTACTACGTAACATGCTGCATATCCAGTGTACGGCTGCCTCTCAGTCACATCTCTGTTTTATATTAGGGGGCTTTCACACCTACCTTGTTTGATCCGGACTTTCAGACATTTCTGTTAGATCCGATCCAAATTTAGAGGTGTGAAATCTCCCCTGGACCATCATCCGTACCTTAAAACAAAATTGGGTCCGCCCAAAAGAGTGCTCTCAGTCTGGACTTTTGCAGTGTGAAAGATTTTTTTTGATAGTCCGGATATTTCGTCAGAAAGAAGAAATACCACAAACTCCATGGACGGAACACTCTGTCTCTCTCCCGGCGCGGAGCAATGGTCTGCAGCAAAGCCAGCAGTCGTTTTCTCCTTTCATTAAAACGAGCATCTTCATGACCAGGACATTCATCTCAATCTGAGACAACCACACTAGACTCCATATTTTCCATGACCTTGCTGCTGCTGGTAGTAACACCATAACTGTATCATTGTCATGATGATTTTATTCATTTGCCTTCTTTCTTAAGTGGTACACAGTGCGAACTAATTTGAGTGTTTTGGAGCTGCGTCTACGTCATACTCACACCTCCTTACAGACAATCAATGTCCAGTTGATGGAGGAGCAGCAGACAGAACGTCAATAGATCATTTGGTCCTCTGGTATTTATGCAGTGTGAAACCCTAAACAAGCAGATGTATGCAGTGTAGCAAAAAACATGAACCTTACTGGTCCAGACTTTTAGGTGTGAACGCTCCCATAGTTTTTAGATTTGTTGTTTGCTTGTTTGTTTTGGCACTCAAACATTCATGCAAAGAATACAAGCAGCAAGAACTAATTAGCCAAGAGGTATCACATTCGGATGTCACCACGAGATGACAGACCAGTGTGTTGGTTCTCCAGGGAGTTTCAACATTACTCTGCCGTAATCATGCTGAGTTAATTGCTGATAATTTGCTTTCTGTTTGCATTGTAACCCACAGGCATTCTTTGTGGAAAGAGACATTCTGGGCCAACATCTGATGGCCAACATAAGACACTACTGGTGTGTAATTGCTTTGCAATTACTGCCAACTGGGGCAACACGCAGCAGTGCTCAGAAGGTCACACAGGGCCAGACATGCTTTCACAAAGTTAAAGAACCGGCAACTAACACAGTGTCACATAACTGTGAGCAGCAGCATGTGGGAAAACTCCTTTGGAGATTTAATGAGATGTTGACAGGGAGAATTTACTAAAAGCAACTTTCATCCCCCAGTCGTCAGCTGTCAGTGGCCTTATGCATGGTACCCACAATGCTGCTCTGATAGCATAGCGATACACAGGGAACAGGTGAGAACATTGAATTAATGCTGGTCAGCACCATAAGGGTGATGATTCTTTTGATCATATCAAGTGATAGAACCAGCAGACCCCCAAATTTGACTTCCTGGGTGCACACAGGTGGCAGGATTGAGTTCACGTTGTGCAAGAGGTTTTTGGGGCAGAAATGAATTAAGATAACTAGGATAATGTAAACTGACTGAAAACAGGCTTTGTGTAAATTTATTCTTGACATTTAAATGATCAAAACTTTACTTAAAGGGAATACTAGCGGTTACCTTTTTCGTAAATAAATGTTATGTCACACAACACAACGCTTAAAACAAACACCATACAATAGTTAAAGGACAAAGGCTAAAACAAGAATTAGTCACATAGAAGTAAGCATGACAACCTGGATCACCTGAATTTGGACAAATGCGTCACGCGACAGGTCAATCACCTCCATCTCTTGCTGTCGGAGGGAAAGGATGAGGGCACCGGCTCTTCCCTCAGGCAGATGCCATGTCTCTTTCTAATGGCACTCAAAGAGGTCTCTCCTCACTCCCCCCTTGACATTCTTCAACTCTCGAACAATGCTGACTGCATGTGCAAATCCCCAAAACCCAGTTCCATTAAAATTACGGACTGTCGACAAGGCCCCGGACGATGTTTGACGTGCTGCCTTCAAGGAGGAAGACGAGGATTGAGTGAGTCATATAACCTTATTTCCTTCTCTTCAATGAGGAAGAACGCTCAGAACTTTCTGGATGAAGTTTTGTGAGACTGACTTGCATGTGTACATACAACATTATCTAGCCTCAGCATTAGCTTAGCCTTGTAAATTAATGTGACGTCCCTGCATTCCTCAAGATGCATAAAATCATATACTGATTCACCTGATGGCACAAATGTCTGCATGAAGACACGGCTGTCATGAAACGATGTGAGTAAATCCTACTTCATCCACATTCAATTTCAATCCAGCACCTGTATAGAGTATAGATCTGACATCTGCATGACATCTGAATCAATTGTAATGTAAAATGTTCAGTATTTATTATAAAATCATAACAGAGCTAGAAGGTCCAAGTAAACCACAGCAACAGATCTGTCACCAAGCATAACACTCGCTGCACTGGTCATAGAGATCTCCTGGTTGAAAGATTTAAACATGGAAAAGCAGTGGAAGCCATCAAGTATACATCAGTGGAGTATCAGCCCGTCAAGAATTTTTCACCATTCAATAATGTTGAGTATGAGCAAAAAAAAAACACATAAAACAATATGTAATAAATATTAAAAGAGTTACAGTGCATTTGTAATGTTTTATTCAGTGTTTATCCATTTTGAGATGGGCTTTTATCTGATTTTGCAAATGAACTCTTTAGTAGTCTGAGGCCCACAGCAGCCTTAGGTGGAATATTTTTCATTCCAGAAAATAAAAGCATCAAGTTTTCCATCCTGTACATCACTTCTCCAGAGGGGGAATTAGACTTGCAAATGTGTGAATGCACATGGGTTGTTTCTTACTGATCTGCTGTCTTTAAGATTTATTTTTGAAACAAATCATTTGAGAGCTGCAGAATTCTGCTGTGGTCAACTTTTTTTGTTTGTTTTTTTAGTTAGGTTTTTCCTCCCACTTGTGCGGTCTCTGGACTGGTCACGTGAAAAAGTCACATGGAGTATTTTTTTCTCTACTTTTAGTTATTTGATTACTAATCAGAAAAGAAATGTTTGATTAATTTGCAGAGCAAATTAATTGTGTGAATCACAAAGAAGAAGCCATTCACATCAGGATTTTTTTTAATGGGCGCGACTGTATGAGTCAACACTCCAGTGTGAGTCAAAGGTCATGTGTTCCTGCTGAGTGGAATTTACGCACTGCAAAATGACTCATTCTTATCAGCAATAGGATCACTACCTCTATTTAGAGAAGTTGCACTTATTACAGGAAGAAGAGCTTCTTATTGAATTAGGAGCGCTGACAATGCTCCTAATTTGCATCCAGCAAATGGGGTCTCTGTCATTTAGCCAAGAACAAAGTGCATAGGATCATGACCCAAACTTGGTTGCCAAATAAAGAGCGGAAACATGATTTCATACCACAAACACAGAACAAGAAACCAGAAATTATTAAATCATCAAGTATCAACCTTAAGCATCAGTCATAGTATCCAACTTCTGGAAAAAAGTTTCACCTTCACCTGAGTTTCTCTCTTATAATAGTATTTTTTTTTCTTAAGGCGCTCACATCAAAAAGAAATTAGCATCTATTTATTCAGCCATTTCGAAAATGCCTGCTCAAGCCTTTGACGTTCGCCCTCATGGAAGGGCAGTGACCTGTCCACTCAAGCTCTTTCACCAGACTCAGCAGTGACACACCCACAGTCCGGTATGACACCACTGTCTGTTTTATAGAACGTGCTTCTTCCCTCTCAGACAAGAACAGCACAACACATTCATCTTTCCAGTTGTTCTTCAAATCAAAAGTGACAATCTCGCAATGACCAGATGAGCAGTGAATGCACCGTAACATCTGTGAGAGGTGGAAGGGTGTGTCGCCAACTGATGACACAGCAGTACATAAAGACTGAAACATGGAATGCAGCGGCACGCTCAAAAGAACCATCCTCCACAAGTTTTGCTGGGGGCTATTGACTTTTACACCCACTGATTTCTCATCACAATCCTGCAAGTGGGTGAGATGGGAGAGGTGGAAACATTATCAGCCTTTCCATACCTGCAGCTCAGTCCACCTACTCACAGTAAGGGGCTAATTATAATCCTTATCTCCAGCTGCCACTTCAAAGTACCCAGTTGACATCTGCCCATTGATACACAAACCACTGATTGAAATGGGGGCAGCTGATAGTTCCACTTTCTTTTCTAAAAAAGATATGACAGTATGCTGATGATATTATCCTTTCTCTCATTCATGCGTATCCAGATTAAGTAGGAGGCTGTCAGTACTGGCTTTTGAAAGCAGTTTCTTTATTTACCCATCAAAACACTGCAAAACATCTCCAGTAATGAGGTGTTCCCTCCTCCCAAGCATAAAGGTCCAAGCTGTCACAGTGAGTCCTCCTTGCCTACTGTACAGCGGGCTGATGTAGGGACGATAATGCCATCATGAAGATCAGTGTCTCTGCGGAGAGCCGTCTTGCTGCCGTTGTGTCGCACCCATCACTTGCACTTGCAAGTTGAAACGGAGGAACAGATGATTCAGGTCTTGTTTTCTTCGGTGTACTACTTGACTTTGTGTCACTGACAGAACCAGGTCCTGCTGTGCTGGAGGGTTTATACTGACCACATGATTGTGTGTACAAAATTCACCTAAGTTGAAACGTTGTCTGAACAAAGACTTCTTTTGTTCCTTTCATGCTTCTCTGATTTTCTGAGGGTGTATTTTTAGCATTTGCTTCATGGATTTCTTTGTGGCAATACTTTATCCCAAAGGGATGCAAACTTATCAGATGGCTGTCCTTTCAAAGGAGGTGTGTGGAATTGAGTTAGACATTTCAAAGACAAAAAAGGCTGTTTGAGATCATAATGCAGATATTCTTTAAATTAGAAATGTTTGTTTCCTACTGAGCAGCTGTATAACCGGAAAAACCTTTGTCTGAAGGTCTTTTCAACCTGCTTTTTTTAATGAGGCACTCATTCTCCATCACTTCTTTTGAAACTGATGTCGTTTTACTCAGTCCTCTTGGCTTTTCGAGCCAGAGCTCATGGCAGCATCTGGAAAGCTTTCCAATCCTACAACCGACCTGTTTGTGTTTGACCTTGCTTCCCTTACAGAGATTAGATGTAATTCACCTTTTAAAACAAGAACCAGTTTGCAGTGTCGCCATGACATCGTTTGCTGTCGGTTCCAACTCCACAGCTCATGTTTCAAACACATTTCCAACCCCAGAGCTGACATGTAAGCCTCCGTTGCTCACCATCACTCTCTCAGACATTGCTCTCATGCTCGTCCCTCTCTCGCCCCCGTCTATCTCTGTGGCTCTAGCTCAGCATTCATTTTTTATATGTCCCTCACATGCCAGCCTCAAGCTGTAAGGCAGACAAACGCTGCTGAAACAAGCTCAGGACCCATGAAGAACACAAGATGATGGAGCGATGAGGGACACTCCAATTTCCTGCCTGAGGAGGAGCATGCCAGAGAGGGGTGGGGCCTGACCTCTGGAAGATGAACACAGTCAAAAACATAAACTCTCAGATTGACCTTGTGCCTGAGGAGTCTTACAGCACAAGTACAAGAGTCAGGGAGGATGATAATGCAGAATTGGAAACCGTAACAACGGTGATTTTATGCATAATGGCAGTGTATATCACTTGTGGCCACATTGACACATTTTGCATTTCAGAGGAGTGAGCGGAGATGGAGGCGTCAGAGAGCTGGTGAGTTATTGGTGGTGAGACAGGAGCTAATCATGCTAGGCTCATACGACAGGGGTGATAAAATGGAGGCACACATGCAGTTCTCCCCCTTTAAAGGGCTGACCTTCAGAATGGACCTTTAATTACACCGACTTTTAGGGGGCTCTGTCGATTCCACCACGCACAAGGTGGTACGACTCAATTAAATGAGTACTGTAATTAATAACAACATGGTTAAGGTTACTGCCTGGTTGACAGTGGACTTAATACGCTTTGTGACCTTTTGGTTGGGAGGTGCATGTGAGTGTGTTGATGAGGGGCTTGTATATGCATTAAACCCCCCACAGATTATGCCGATCTCTTTTCTTTATATGCCCTGTCTCCTCCCAAGTAGCCACTCACTGCCACCTCGGAATCCACCCCCTTTCTTCAAGCATCCCATTTCACCCCCCGTAGCTGAAAGACAGAATGCCCTTGCCGGATAATTATATTGGGTTGCGATAGGGGATCATAAAACTTAAAGCATTCTAATACCTGGGAATTGGCTTTGGGTCTGGTCGTGAGTCATTCTGTTGTCTCCCATGTCGTATCACCTGCCAGCCTCACCCTGCTTGCCTCTTGTAAATTGTGAGCTATCATGCAAAATAAATATGTGGGTGACACAAATGGTCTTAAATCAGCATCCTCAGGAAGGTAGCATGTGGCACACTGTTTATTTACAGTTTTAGTCCCGGGGTGGCTGCTCAAGGTAATAATATTGAGTTTCATTGTAACATAAACCACCTCCTCCTTTTGTTCTCCCGAGTGTCTCCTCTACTTTGGACCCCTGCTTGCTCCCCCAGCAGCTGAGGGAGATCCACCCCCATTAATAAGAGGGCATCAATAACTGCTCTAATTGTCCTTCAGCTGTCAGTAACCCAAACACCACTAATACTCCTTTCCACACTCCCTGTTCCTCACCCAAATTTGAGCACAACTCAACCAAGTCGTCCCCTTGTCCCACGCGACCTCCTCGAAACCCTGATGCTCTGCTAATGCCTTCTCTGGCTGCCTTCCTCCACACATACACTCTGACACACCTCCAGCTAAGTGGTCCATGGCGGCCTGAGCACACCAAGGGTGATGGCTGAGTAATGACTATGGATTACTTCATTATCCCTCCCATAACAGGCTGCTGGGGTGCTTCCATGGTGCTGCCTTTAACAAGCCCGAACGAGGGCCGCTCACTGCTGTTTTGGCCCCACCCCAGATGAAGCCTGTATTTGGAGGAATTCTAGTTCTCACATGGTTCCAATCCTTTTCTGTATGTTGAAACTTGAAAAACTATATTTAGCTCTTATTCTATTGTCTTTCTCTGTCTGTGATTGTAGCAAAAACAAGTAAAAGTAAATTGCCCAGAACGTGAATCGAAACCCCAGCAGGGATGTCAAACTGCGGTCCTGGAGGGCCGCTAATCTGCAGGTTTTAGATGTCACCCTGCTCCTACCTCACCTGAATTGGTCTCTGTGAAGTTCTGGTGAAGCCTGGTAACGAGCTGCTGATTTGAATCAGCCGTGTAGGAGCAGGGTGACATCTTAAACTTGCTGGACAGCAGCCCTCCAGGACTAGAGTCTGACACACCTGGGCTACAGTAATCACTAACCATCGTCACAGTAGTGACGGGCAAAACAACTCTCATCTGAATCCATTCAGTGAAAAGATTTGTTCAAAAGATTTGTTCCTCGACTTGTTCAGTGACCACCAGTGAGTGCTTCGAGGTGGGGGGAGGAGCTCACGGCAGCACCCGCTGCTGGAGGACATTAATTGCAGAGTAATAAGTGCTTTCCCATCAGTCTCCAAAACACCAGAAAAAGTCACTGGATTTGTCATTAGTCATACAGTGACAAAGGTGCATCACTTTCAGTGAGTGACTGGTGTCCATCAACCCGTTTGCAGGGAATGAACAATCAGTTTCACCCATAGCGGATCACTGCCACACTGATTCAATACTGTTAATACACCCAAAAGATTTGTTCTTTGGAATTTGAATGGGGCAACACATCACAAGCCTGATAGTCAAGTGACACAAAGATGTGCTGATCAATATCTTTTATGTTGGCAGACATTAGCCACTGTAGCTTCCAACCATTAGAAATATGACCAGCAAATCTTAACCCTCATATTGTCTGGCCAGGGTTGTTTGGGCAGACAGGTGGTTCCAGATGTGCTGTCTAAACATGCCTGCAGAGGCACAAACCAAAGCCTCCCAACAGTTTATATATAGTCTTCCTGCTTTGTTTGTTTTCCCTTTTTCTTCTCTCCTGGGCTGCTGTTACCTCTTCTTGTTGTCTTGTTGAATTCTTATGCATTTATGCATTCTTATGCATTTATGCATGTGTTCATTGTATTTCCACTAATAATTATCACCCTTAGAAAAGAAGCAGGCATGGCTGAGGAGTGGCAGTCAGCAGAGGAGCAGAGTAAATACACATCAAGGTGACTTCCTTTGGAAGTCACCTGATGGTCAGCAGTGCGATCAACTGGGAGAAGTGACCTCGGTTTAACCACCCACAGTCTGATGAGATCTATAGTCTTTATGGATGTCATTCCGCACTTCTGATGATGTGTCTGATTGGTTCCCAATTCTGCCATGACAATGTTGGCATGGACAGTGATTTCTTTTATTATTATTTTGAATTATTACGACATTTGATTAAGATGTGTGTACACCATGTCATGTATAGCTTACATGCTACTGAACACAATAAAACATGTCTATATTCTATTCAATGTCATTAAACAGGTGCCTATTTGAGGTGATATTTATAGTCTCACAACAGTCCTCATCTGTCCTCATCTGTACTACTGTCACTAAAAGGTGTGCCCTCAAGCGATTAAACTGCCGCGTGTGTTGCAGAGAAATGCCAATAAGACTGTGTATACACAATTCAAACGGCTATAATCATAATCTTAGTTTACTCTTCATGCATGACTCTGGCGTGAGTACTGTCTCAATATTGAAATATTTCAATCCATGTAAACATATTCACTGACCCCAAACACGCAGCCAGAGTCAAAAAGGATTTCTGTCAGTGAAAAGAAAGACACAGAGACATGCAACAAATGGAATGAAGCCCACCGAGACCTGATCTCTCGATCACACAGTCTGAGATTACGTGCAGAGACAGAGGCAGAGAGCTCTGCTGGCGGACTGTGGCCAGGTCATGGACATGCTGTGCATGCATGCACTTTTTTTTTAAACTATATTTTGTATGGGGTTGAGTGATAAACATACCAACCTCTTACCATATATCATTTAATTAGGACGATCAAATGGGTCAATCATCACCGTCAGTGCCATTTTAACATAGTAATACTATTAGTATTCTTATGTAATTGTTATTTTGTTCTCTTGTGTATACCGGCTGTATATACTGTTCTCTATACTATTGATGTATTTTTTTGTTGTTTCCCACATGCTGTTTATTTTCTCACTGTCACAACTTTGCTGCCAACACAGCGAAATTTGCCCACTGTGGGACAACAAGGGATGATATCATCTCTTATTTATGTAAGTGCAATGGGTGACTTTGAGTTACAGTAAAACTTCAAAACTTTCTGTTTAGCCTGGTTTGTACACGAGAATCCACCGTGTTCAGAGAATCCTCTATTGATCTCAAGATATTTTACAAAGGGCAAAGGACAAAATGTGAAGCAAAGACATTCCTGTCTTTACTATTCTGTGGTAATCAGGTCTCTGTTGAATTCCAACTCATGCTATTAATCCGTTCTGTTCAGCTTTTATCAATGTGAAACAGGATAAAAATCGTTCCTACCAAGGTTACACTGAACAGGTATTAAAATAAGTTGGCTTTTCTTTACAGAGACCGATTCACACACTGCATAACAATAGTGCTTATCTAATTTATTGATGGGAATGGTGTGTAGCACACTACTTGCTAACAAAGTGCATGAGTTGAAAACACCATTGCAACCTCATGTGTGCAAGCTATGAAGCAGCATAACTTTGTCTTAAATGTTTAGTTTACACATAAGCTGTCAGATTTCAGTGAATCTATATTTACTGTGTTTACCGTAAGCCTTTAGAAGTATAAGGCAAAACAGAGGCTTAAAGTACTTTTATGAGCATAAGTCCACCAGCATCAAACACACAACTTCAGCAGTGATGACGGACAGTTATGTTCTGCTGCCCTGTTGACAATGATGATGATGAGCTGTGAATAATGACTGGCACAGCAAGACATGGCAACAATTTTAGCCACTTCGTTGCCTCAAATTGACATGAGTATCACAGTCAGGAAGGATTCCAGCATTATGCTGAAAAAAGTTCCCATTTTTTTTCGAACCTACAAATAATCCCCCTCACACTTGTTGTGTTCAGTCCGTGTACGCTACACAGTAGCAGCCAGGTGATTCATATGAGCTTTTAAAAAGAGCAAATTGTTTGTTTGTTTTGGTTTGTTGTTGAAAAGATGGCCCTCTATTCAGCAACCATTTCTTTCACTACAGTCCTCAGATGATCGGTCATTTGATTCAGATTCAGATGTGTTTTATCAGCTGACTTACTGGATTTGTGAAATGAGTGTTGTTCAATATGCAAAAATTGCGTTGTTTTTTTTTTATTATGTCTCTTTATAATAATTCAAGAGAAGTCATACATGAGAGGTCAAACGTTTTGATGTTTTATTCTGTTCTAAGCAAACACTTTTTTTCATTAGAAGCAAAGGTAAGAGTTCTTTGTCACAGTGAGGGTTGTACATAAGAGGGTGGGTGGTAAGATTCGTCCTTAATTTTCTTTCATGTGTGACACGCACAGCTTGTCTGGAATTTTGATAATAAAAGCTTAATAGCGATAATATATGAAAAGAAGTCTCAAAGATATTTCAGACAGCCACAGAACGTAATATAGCACGAATAATCTGAAATTAGACGATAAACTTTGGAAGGCACTACAGGGTTTGACTTACAGGTTGTTAGAGAGACGACCCTTGGACAAGTCAGAGGTCAAGGCTGGGTGGAGGGCAGCCTGTCATGAAGCAACGTGGAAGATAGATGTGAGGGTGAGCTCCACTAGACAATGAGGAAAGACTGTGCGGTTCTGAGGTCAAAAACTCATTTCACCACTGAGGGCAACTGGGTGGATGGTGTGTGAATGCAGGTGCTTTGCAAAGATACTCAACTTATCAACAATGGCTTATCAAGCTGGCTTGAGAAAAAACAAATTCCTTCCATAGTAGGGTTATCGATCTTAACTAGTCAATCACACACACCCTATATATACACATATACATACAGTATGTGTATATATATATATATCGATATATAATCGGTAATAACACACAAGGTACATATGTATTTTATATGTCAATTTCTTTTAGTGTGAAATATTTTTGACAATAAACATGTTGTTAGGCCTCAACTGTATTGGTTTTCGATAAATGTTTGGAGTTGAGTCAATGGGAGCCGCTGAGGGCAGAGGGAGAGGTGATAAAATGAGTTTACGAAAGATGATGGAAAGCTGATGTGCAGCAGGTTGGATGAAGTTAGAAGGACTGCTGACTGGGGATGAAGAAGTCCAGCAAACATGGGACATCACTATTATTCACACTTACCATTTCTTTACATCATCTATATAACCTTTGTCTATTTCAGTCTGGTTTTATCTTGTCTTCTTTTTTCTATGTGCATATCGTCTGCATGAAAAGCTTAAGTCAATGTACTATCGTGGTGCATGGTGACGTATGATCAGTGACATAGTGGCTCAGGACCTGAAGATGTGCATGTGTAATCTAACTGGGGCTGCATGTTCCTTCTATTTCTGGATCTGCCTCCCTGGATTTCCGCCTCTTCTCATGACCTGCCTGAACAGTGGACATGCTTCCTCATCTCATGGGTTTCTCCTGCTGCCGTGGGCTCACCCTGACAGAGGGTCTAAGGACAGAGGGTGTATTGAGCAACTATAAAGTCCATCGAGACAATTGTAATTGTGATGTTGGGCTATAAAAATAAATGTGAATTAAATTAAATGTTTATGATCTTCCGGAAGCTGCTGTAAAATTTTGAACACTAAAGAACTGATGAAGTTTGGTCGTCAGCCTGCACACGGAGAAGAAATACCGGACGTAAACATAAGCCACGGGACTCTTTCAGTCTCTCCCAGCATGGAGTCATGGTCCACAGCATAGCTAGCAGTTGTCGTCTTCTTTCCTCCCAGCGATGATAAAACTTCTGTATGACCAGGACATCCATCCCAATTCAAGATAACTGTACTAGACTCCATATTTTTCATTTCATTGCTGCTGCTGGTAGTAACGCTGTAACAGCATCATTGCCATGATACGTTCATTCATTTGCTCTCCTTGCTACGTGGTAAACAGTGCGAGCTGGCTAACTTGAGTGCTGTGGTGCTGTGACCACATCATACACACACCTCCTTACAGCCAATCAATATCCAGTGCAGGGAGACGCAGCAGACATAAGTAATGAGGACAGAACGTCAGTGGATCATTTGGCACGCTGGTATTTGTGCAGTGTGAAACCTGAATCAAGGATCAAATGTAGACAGTGGAGGAAAAACACCAACCTTGGTATCAGACCTTATAGGGGTGAAAGCCTCTAAGTCTCAGCTCATGTTTTATGGAGGTGATGATTGTCGTTCTGTCACTTGATAAACTAAAATGAGACCTCCCTCACGTTGTACCTTTATGACTCTTTCAGAGTGAACGGGGCTCAGGTTGAACAGTTTTCATGCTTTTCAGTTTATATTCTCTCTCTCTCACGACACACTGGAAGCCTTAACGTTTTTACTTGGCTCCTTAAAGTCCTCACAGATGTTCCATCCCTCTCTGCTTCTGTCTTCTCCACGAATGCGTTGGAGTATGTGTCGGCAGCGGTTAAATGATTTACTCCCCAGCGGCGGTGTCCTTCAAGATTGGCCCTCCTCCATGCATGACCACACGTCCACTCCATTCAACATCTCTTTCCAGCGACTGCAGAAATGCTGTACAAGCATTTTGCTTTACTTTTACGAAGCATTTTACTGCCTGCAAAACCACTGCAAATACATTTTCATGTTTGTCGTCAATCTTTGCTGGCGTCACATCTGTGTCCAGCAGAGAGATCACACAGGCTTCTGCTGCAGTAACACGTTTCACTGGTCACGAGAGGCAGTCGGTGACCTGTTCGCCCTTTGTAACATTGTCTTCAATTCTTTGTCTCAGATGTGTTCGCAGTAAAAGTGGGCTGTTAGAGTACACATGTTCAATGTATTTTATGGAGGTGCTGATCGCCTGCAAAGTGGTTTATTCTCCACAGGTGAATGATGCCAAGTCAAATAGAACTGCTGCTTCCCCTTGTGCTACGTGGTTGGGTGAGTGCATGGCTATGTGCATGTTTCCATGAATTTTTACAGACTTCCTATAACTCTACCAGCCAAGGTCACTTTGACAAGACCCTGGGTATATAGTGCATCAAATACTAATGGCTTCATGTTAAGGCTTTTGGTGTGCTGGTTGAAACCATTTAATACACAGCAATATATGTTTCCAGAGAGTTGGTAGAGGGCAAGGGGATGCGATGGGAATATGAAATGAACATTATCTCGCACCTGTAGTCAGAAATGATCAATTTAAATACGTGCCACTGAATTTAGCTATATTTTGGCATGGCTGTAGGAAAAAAAATGCCAATGTTCACTTGCAATTCACTAATCATTGTTACTTTCCAGCTGACACAGCAGATATACACTAAATCCTGCTGAATTATCTATTATCTACACAACATCAACAATATCATGGGACAATTCTAATTTATCACGACTCAGCTTATTACACATTATTTGCATCCTTGGTGATCAATTGATACATTAGCTTCAATACTCATATTGACTGCAGAGAATGTATGGATTGTATGGATTGACATTATCCTAACCATCTGCCCTTTGATCCCCGTCACCTGATGTCCGTCCAACACTGAACGCGACTGAGTGCTATCTCTTACTGTTCCTGGTCTTATCATTTTCATCCAGCCCAAACAAACAAACAACATATGAAGGGGCCTTCTTAAAAAGGCACAAGTCAGTCTGACTTTAAAGGGGAGACATAAATAGCAGGGCAAAGTAAATGTGGATGTAAGCGCCAACAACAGCTGTCAGGTTTTTTTTCTTACCTAAACAGGCCCCTGTTATATCACATTAGGCTCATCAAGCAGCCTCGTTAATGCAGATAATTGAACATAAATTTATTAAAGGTGCAGCGGTCTGCAGTGGTACTGTAACTCATCCCCTTCACGCTTCTCACTCAGTCGGATCCTTTAAGTGAAGCTGATCTGAATAGTCTTATTTACGATTAACTGACATCCTGCATGCACCAATGTATTATTCCACAGGAAAACTGTCTCCACCGATGAGAAAACAGCACTATCAGTAGTGATATTGAAGTGTTAAAAATCCTTTTCTTAGGCCCTCAAACACAAAGAATCATTTGGCATTTTTTCCCATTAAAGCTAATGCAGCGTTTTTATAGTTTGTCATTAAATGCCCTCCCATATATATTTTTTTATTCGATAAGTAACTTACTCATCAAATACTAACGAATATACTCTTGTTTCTAATTTTGAAATGGCCTGAAAATTATGACTTAACATCTGCAATCTTTATCGACATACAGGAGCAGAATTTTGCATCATAGCTACAATTTACATTTAAGTCTGTGTCCATCTCCGTTCTCCTCTCAGTAGGTGTGTCAGTGTGTGTGCGTGGGTGCTATTCATGAGCAGTGGTCAAAGGCACTTCTCAGACAATCACTCTAATGAGTTGGTCCTCCTCCAAATACAAAATGCTCCATCACTTGTGTGTGAATGAAGCACAGTATTATACAAAGAGAGAGAGAGAGAGAGAGTGAGAGTGAGAGTGTGTGTGTGCGTGCGTGTGAAGCCATCATTACCTCTGCCAAGGCGATAACGTTCAACCTTGAGTTGAAGTACAGTATTTCTATACATGTGTTTGTGAGCAAATTACAATAAAACCTCTCGGACTGACTTTCACTTACTGGCAGCGTAGGGCTAAACAGTAATTTATGACATCACTGCAAGAGCTAATTTTTGGATTTTTAGAAAACTTCTTTGATAACATTATCTAAATTCTTATATAGTGGTCGTCTGCCTGCTTTTCTGTATAGTGTATGTGAATATATATTATATTCTACATGGAGAGTATATATAATTTAGTTTTTGATAACATCTTATCTTTTTAAGGAGCATGTTGCCTATCACTGCTTGTTTTAGACATTTCAGCTGGCATCTATTAAGCTGTTGTGTCCCCATATGCTGTAACTTGCAGAAGCAGGCACCCTGTGGATGTTCTTACTGTGTTGGTGCACAGAGTGGACATACGTCAAGTGAACTACAATACAAACAAAACACACAGCGCACTGTGTGTTCCACCATTCTGCTTTTCAAGGCGTTATATTTATGTTCCCTGGCACAGTCATTATCCACACGATGGCCGCACAGGCAGAGGCGGCGTCACCCAGCAAACTGTATTGGTACATTTTTGTGAATGCAAAAATTGTGACGGTCGGAAACCGTCTCTCTTACATTGTCTGAAACTGTCTCTCTTATACTGTCTGGAACTGTCTCTCTCCACACACTCTCTACATTTCAAGTGGACGTTATTCTTTTTCATATTTTACATTGCACACAAAACATCCTTGTTTCATATACCATTACATACGCTATGTACTGTGCATTTTAGGGTTAGAACCCATCATGATAAGTGTTCCCACTTTCATATGTTTTACAATCAAAGCATATTCAATTCTAATCAATATTTCAATCAGGAAATTGCTGAAAATGCTGTATAAGAGTTTGTAATTTACATCTACATAAGCCTGATATGAATGCTAATTGTGATGTTTTATTTGTCATGTGCTCACTGTTTAAATAGTCCCGGAAGACAAGCTTGGGGGTTCGGTCTTTCTCAGTAAATGTAGAGGCTTTACTGTCAGTGCCTACCACATCACAATTACCTCACAAGCGGTTCAGTCCAACTTTTCCAAACCAGAGTGAAGAACTCTTTTTGTTTCAGACTGCTCATCATCTTAATCTGCAAGTTGCCTGGCTACAATGCAAGTACATCCACAGTGGCTTTATTCAGACTAGAATCACTACAGCCAGCGAGGCCTCTACAGGCCGACTCAGCAAAACTCAAATGCTGAATTGAACTTGGAATTTATATTAGATATTCCATTTGACTCAAGTTAAAAAGGTCCCTGCCATCTGCTCTGCTGAAATATTTAGTCATGCTCTGTGGCTACATCCCTCTCTCTGGCTCCGTTCAGAAAGACCAAGGGGTCATGTGGCAGCAGTTTGCTAGCAAAAGGGCACTGTCACACCCACTTCTTTGCATAATATGGCACTGATGTAACACACACACACACAAAGGTACAGGAGAAATCGCAGATTTAACAGCACCCATCCCTCCCTAACCATGCACCCAACTGCATTGCGTAAATGGATGCATGAATGCAAAACAGTGTTTCGTCCACCTTACCTGTGAAACTGTTTAAAGCACAGAAACAGAAAATACAGCCCTGTGCGATTCTTGCAAGCAGCTGCGCACAAACACATTAACCAACTGCAACACCCACCACCGCCTCCACCACCATGTCATGTACGATGTGATATCATTTCATGCTGAGCAGAAATGCATCTGGCGTGATCTTCAGGTCTCTTGATGAAAAGATGGCAGGAGCAAAACTGATTAAATGTACAAGCTGCAGTTCCCACAGTCTTTATGCATGAATGACTCTCTCCATCTCTCTCTTTCTCTCTCTCAGTGTGTGTGTGTGTGTGTGTGTGTGTGTGTGTGTGTGTGTGTGTGTGATCACACTCGAGTGATGACACGAGCCAATGAACTTGAATACGTTTTTATAAGTAAGCATACTGTGTGTCGTTTCAGACATTAATAATAAATGTGTGCAAGCTTGGTATGCTAACACAGTATATGGTTTCATTGTTGTTTGTCTAGAAGTATTATGCAAAAAGTACCAAGCCCGGTTTCATTAAACCTTGTGGAGAGATGGAGCATGACCTGAAGAGAACCAATTACAATTTAAATTCTGTATTATATTTCATTGCACTAAATACCATTGCAAGATAGATGGCAGATAATTTAAACCATTATATCTCCCAAAAAGAATGATTATGTGAGATCTATAAATATGTACATGATTTATTCACCCTGACAACTTTAGATCGGGGTTCGTCTTATTTCATTCTCTGTACAAACAGGAATCCTGAATCTGCCAAAAATGTGTGAAACATTTGTTGTTGTTGCTTTGAGGGTGGGTATCCTTTCAGATACAGAGTAGTAAATAAGATAATTGGAATAATTGGATGAGCTCTGTGAAGGTCTGTGCTACGTCAGTTGTTCAGTAATAAATTGCATTGCGGTGATCATTTTGAGGGGTTAATAAAGATGGTTAATTTGATACAGCAAATACTTGATGCTCATGCTCTTAGAAGTACTAGTATACCAGATAGAGACTCGTGCTCACTCTCTCATGCCGTGTTTAGTTCTTTAACTTCACTTCCCTTCAACTGTACATTCATGCAGGCACACACCAACACCACTGCATTACTGTGTTAGCAGTCACTGGATGTTAAGTCAGGATGCCATTCAGAGTCTGGAGTCTGACAACATATAACTGGCAAGTTTTTAGTCAGCAACCCCTGAGAAAGGACCTGGCACAGATACCAATCCCTTTTACCCGCCAGTACACACACACACACACACACACACACACACACACACCATTACATACTAAAATAATTAAAAATGTGCTCTCTTTCTCTGCTCATTCTCGCTATCACGTTCCTCCAAAGA
>CAAKHB010001982.1:363372-378306 GCA_901007665.1 Aeoliscus strigatus | reverse complement strand
TGGAGTCTGACAACATATAACTGGCAAGTTTTTAGTCAGCAACCCCTGAGAAAGGACCTGGCACAGATACCAATCCCTTTTACCCGCCAGTACACACACACACACACACACACACACACACACACACACAAATATAACAAGCAAGGGCAGAACACAGAAAAGAAGGCGCACAGCACAGTTCAGTGTTCCCTACAGTGTATGATAGCAGGCAGAGACAGTTCAAAAAACAGAGCCAGAGAGCAAACAATACTGAAAAGAAACTTTTTACCCCTTTTAACTCCACCATGGAGTCACTTTCCTAATGGTCTGTCTGCTGTGCAACGTTAAGCAGAAACTACCTCCACTTCCACTTAGAATAAAACCTAACAGCAGTTAATTTATTCATCTTTGCACGGCTGTCCTAAAGCTCTGGGTCACCTTTGAGTTACCGTCCAGGCAGAAGACTCCTGGGGTTGAAAGGTCATGTTTTCTGTTGAGAAACAGAACAGTTTGAAGTCCAGCTAGATCGTGACAACGGTAACAGTAACAACAGTTCCTTGGCTGGCTCATGTGAATGTGGGGTTTGTATTACAATAATCACTGTCATATGTGTCATGAGTAAGGGTGTAAGGGTATAGTGGTTACAGATCCACGGATCAATACCAGGTATTTTGACACCGACCTGTGCTGAGTTTGCTCCTGAGCCTTTGGCCTCAGGTGCACACCCTTCTCTAGACTTGGTGTTGTAGTTAAATAGACGTGCCAAAGAGAATCTTTGGGGTGTGAGTATTGGGTCACAGACCTTGCAGAAGGCTCTTTGACTCGAGTGTAGTTTCTACGACTACAAGTGTACAGAGAAAAAACATCTACAGCGCAAATTATGTAAAATTGCTAGGAATGTCAGGTCATTGGGTTTCTGTCCATATCGTGATATGTGGGTGGCGCAATCTAAAACAAACAGGTCACATATGTACCCGGCCACTGCGTTACTCAGTTTTTGAGACCTTTCTTGTAAAAGTTGCCTGGAAAACCGAACCCGGCACTTTGTCAATTTATCCTAAGATTCCTAAGATCATCGTTGATCATAATCTAATTGGATGCAATGAATGATTTCTTTCTTTGGATGGTGTTGCAGATATGTTTTAACAAGGACAGGAAAATCTAAACTTTGTCGAGGCTTTTGTGACATAATTTCAATGCACTGATGTGACTCGTTGCCAGCAAAGCATAACTAATTGACATTCCAGTGCTTGTTATAACGACGCTCAAGTTAGTCCTGAGAAAATACGATAAAGGACTGTTGAGGACACACAGGTGCATCAGCGAAAATCTTTCAAAACTGAAAAACCTCAGCTTCTAATTGCACTGCTTCGCATTTCTGTCACCATTCAAATGTAATGATTCTAGGACTAACAGTCATAACAGTTTGGGTTTCAATTATACTTCTTCTGCATGATTCTAACTCATCTCACAGGGCTTCAATGCTTTCTCGTCAAAGGCTCCTCTGACTTCTGGACCTGCTGGATTCTGCTTCTGCCTCTAGGGAGCTCCACCTACCGCCATGACCTGCACCAATAGACTGTTAGCAGTTTTTAGAAGCTGTATTCAAGATAATAAAGACAACAAAGATTTTAACAGTGCTTTTGAAACTGTTTTTTTAAGCTACTGCTAAGTCGTGTAATGACACAATTCTGATTCAGGATGACATTCAAGCCATCATAGTCTCTCTCCCTGTTGTTCTGTTTGAGACAGAAGACCATCCACATGTAGCCTTGGATCCGCAAGAGCTTTCTGCCTCAGAGCTGCTCATGTGAATGGTGGGATTCTACTAGAATAGTTGCTAAGTATCATGACATAACTTGTGAATTGGTGCTATACAAATCAAATCGCAGTGTTTCTTTTCATTCTCATATATGGATTTTCTTCAATAATTGGTAGGCTTAGTTATTTGCTTGCATACTAATGTAAATAATTTGTTTCTTTCTTTTTGTCATATTTCTTCCTTATATAATTAAATGTCTACTGAGTGACTTTGAGAGAAAGCCACTCGGAGTTTCATGGTGTATCTGTGTAGCGTGACATACAAAAGATTTCTGGAGGCACTGACACTGCAGACATCTTTGGGCCTTGTTTGTTAACTCATGGACGTTATTTCCTCCAGTTAAGCCGGATGGTGTGACAGTGTTCAGAAGAGAATTCAAGAGAAAGCCTCTGTGGCGGACAGCAGAGGGATGAAGTCGAACATGTTATATCATCTACTATTGTCAAGAAGCACCTTGTAAAACCAAAGTGACAAATACACTGAATTAGCCTTTTACCTCTGTGTGTCTCTGGGGGATTACAATCACGTATGCCCAAAAACTGGTGCCGATGTCTCTGTGAATGTGTCCCAGAGGTATTTCAAGTGGATTATTTCATTTGTATGAGTCACAGTGTAACATTAACTACAAGATGGGATGTAACAGAATGCCCTTTTTGGATTGGTGTTCATATGGTCGTCCTGTAGACACATGATTCAATGTGTGAGATGGAAAAAGGTGGAAATTGAAGCTGGGCAGATCCACCAGAGAGACAGCTGGGAGATGAATGAGAGACATATTGCTTTCCAGATTAGGTTTGTTTTCCAATCATCTTCTGGCCGTATACCATATTGATTAAAACCTAATAACCTCATAAGACGCTTCTCTCCACCGCTTTCCATCCTCCCCCTCTTTCCTTTCCTTTTCCCACTCACCATCCCTAAAGACAATCTGCTCACTGGTTTTTCCTCTCACTACGAAAGAATCACTGACAGCACATCATTCTTCTTGACCTCAACGTTGAGCTTTAATTTGGATGACATCAATCACGACAAGGATATCAAAGAAAAAGAGAAAGAAAAAAAGATTGGCCGCATTTCTGCCTACAATTAAAATATATCACCTTGCAACATATACGCATCAATCTAGGTAAAGTGTCAAGCACACAAGAAGGTTGGAGGGGAGAAATACTCAGACAATCTGATGTATTAGCTTCCACTCCTCCTGCTCAAAGGTTCAGGTGATGGGGAACCTTGTGTCAGATGGTACACAGTTATTTTCAGATTTCTACTTCCGGAGCCATACTTGAGCGGCGAGGCTTTCTTTCAGAGGTACCATTTGGCTGATACTTAGCCGAGCCATATGTCATTCATTAAACAATCCCTAACGGTCTCAAAGCATCACTTAAAACTTTCGCTCATCCCATCAGTGCTCCTCACATCCTCATCTCGCCGGCCATCTGCACAGTAACAACCTAATATGACATACCCCAGTCACACAGTCTGATGCAGCTTTAGATTCTGGAGGAGTAAAAGGCAGTAAAAAGGTGCTGCACCAACAGGCACAGACACAGAGACGTAGGGACACAAAGGAAAATGAAATTAGGCCTCATGTGGGCTATATTTTACTGATAATGGGACGCTATTGGTTTTATTGTTTGTAATCATGAATGATGTTCGAATTTCTCCCTCTCTGTTTCCCTCTCCACATTTGTTATGTCTGTGACTTTAGTCCATGACAAAAATACAATACAGTATTACCGAGTGACTATGAAGACAATGGGCCTCATTTACAAACAGTGCGGCAAAATTCACGAGTAAAACGTGAGTGCACACGCTTCACGCACAAATCAGTCATTTTGCTCCCACTGCATGGACATATTTAGAACTGCCCATTACATTTGTAAGCTCATGCCACAGAGGCACAACTGTTCACTGTTAAAACACATTTTTAAACTAAATGCTGTGTATTAAAAAAAGTAAAGCATAGAACAAATACACAAATTGACAGTTTCATCCTTCATCTATCAACAATGACACGGTGACACAATGACGTATGTATATATATATATATATATATATATATATATATATATATATATATATATATATATATATATATATATATAGTTTCTATCTATTTTAATTTAAATTTTCGGTGGAACATTTCAGTAATTAATTACTAATTACCAAATTTCCCAAATGCTTGGGAATGTTTGAGAATACTTTGACAAGGACACGCTGGTCTTAATGGGTTAGTGACACAGTGCTTTGCTGACTTTGTAGAAATGCCCAGCCTCCATCTATCTCACTAACCATCCATCCAACCATTCCACACCCATAGTTTTCTCCTTAATAAAGGACAGCCGATGCAATCAGTTTGGAATGCTGTAACTTTATGATCCCCCTACTAGAATCATAGATGTCCATAGCCACTTGTTGTAACTCCAAAGTTCCCATCATCCCTGTCTAATGTTTCATCTGTGCTGTGTGCATGTAGGTCAAAGAGACGAGCTGATTTCTTTCTCCGTCTGCTTCTCCTTAGCTTGTTTGTAATCCACATACCATCTCCAGCCGTAGTCAGACTTGCTGTAATGAAGTGTTCCTGGCTACAGGCAGCAAGCTTCATTTCTGACAGGAGGCAGTAACAGATCCAGACAGGATGCTCAGATTAAAACTCTGAAGAGGTCAGGGAACGTAACTGAGGTGGGCATCAAATCAATGGGATCAATAGAAGCCAATGAGTGCCTGGAATCAGTCAGCGTGACTTGATAAGGCAAGGACAAATGGATGATTTCACCGGTGCTCATCCAATTCCACTTTGGAAATATGTGCATGAGACAGCGTTCAGTGGTAGAAATCTCAACATCTCAATTCACATGTTTCTTGTAGTGGTGATTAAAATTCAAAATTGTGATTAATCAAATGAAAGCGGCATGATTAATCACTAATTAATCCCATTAAAAAAAAGAAAAATAAATGACAATGATAAATATCCCTTTCCACCCTTTCCTTAACTACTTTGCTTGACAACCCCATTGAGGGACAATGGGCCAATTAATTAAACACAGTTTTTGTTAACATGATGTTAACATGTTAACTTTGATAGTTCAGTTTGTTTTGCTTGTCAGTTGCAATGTTCCTTAAAACATGTCAGATCTTATAAGCTTTATTTTCCCTTGCTTCATTTGCAAGACCTTGATTGGATTAAGTAGTAGCCTGTTTGCTTTGGTTCATATGTTTTGACACGTCTCCTTTGTCCTCTCCTCCACATTTTCTTATGCTTTTTCAGTCCGTATCATCCTCCACAACTGACAACAAAGCCAATTTCAGATCCATTTCTGTGAATTGCTTAAGCCTGCCATTTGGCCGCTTACAGACGTTAGACTACTGACATATTATGTGCAGCTCATCCACAAGTGAGAGACACAGACTCATTTTATGTGTGCAAGTGTATGTATGTGTATGTAGTTATATATGTATACACAGAGGTACACATATTATGTCATGTTGTTGCTGTTGTTCAACATAACAATTAAAAAAAAAAGATGCTCATTACCCAACAATTTTGAGCATATGTTGTAATTGGTAAGCTAAGTTTAATGTGTGTATGGATAATGCAAATACACTTTTTTATGCACAATGTCTTGGCAAGTTCTGATGACTGAATAAGGAAATGAGCAGTGTGGCAGAAAGACATTCACAAAAATTCAATGTGTGCTTTTAAAAGTTATCAGAAGTTACTTCCATTTTAGGTTTAATTTGAGTTTCACTCTCTTCAATTTTTTAAAAGTCACATCTGTCTTGGACAGCAGCTTATTCAAATTGACTCTCCTGAATTCATGTCCACCCAGTAAAATACACTTTTATTACACTGAGCGTTTATCTGTGCCATTCTACAGAGATAGGAGCACAGTTTATAGACAGTTAATTGTGTAGTTTATTCATCATGAGCATGTAGTGATGAACAAAGCTTTTCTTTCCGTGCACTTTGCAGACATTGCTAGTGGCCATTGCGATAATGTGATCAGATCGGGAAATCCCTAATACAACAGAGACAATATTCATCTCAGAGAAATGTCATATATCGGTGTTTAGGGTTAGCAGTTTCCTCACTCCACTGGACTCAAGCTTACACCCGCAGAAAGTTGACATGCTAGAAAGGAGACGAGAGCCCATGGGCACAAGTTTAGATCACTCATGCATGTCTGAAAGAGTGAGGAAGTGAGGTTTACACAAGCAGCTTGGTTGGTCTTTGTTACGCGTGTACTCTCCATTTTGTTTTTTGTTTTTTGTTTTTTAGACAGATGGCTTCACAGATCCAGAAGAACGTTCAGATCCGGACCAGATTGCAATAAAGTTCTTCAACTTTGTTAAAGCTATCGTTGCCGTGATGCCGTGATCTTGCATCTTGCATCAGCATCAGGATACTTTTGCGCTGCCTGTCGCTGGAACCATTTACAAAAATCCCGTATCCACACATGGATCCAGATCGCCTCCAAAATGCAGTAAGAGACAGACTGAGAAGATTATTTTTGATTATAGTGTCTGCATACAGTAACTAACAGACAGACAACATATGCTCCTTGGCTATGCTAATAACCAAGAGCTTATCCATCATGGCATCAGCTAATGACAGCATTGCATGCCTGCAGCAAGACAAAGCAGCTTCTTAGTGTTGGTAAAATTTGTGTGGAGTTCTCATATCTCCTAACAATGAATTCAAAATTGTAAAAAAAGATTGGGAGCTACTTAAGTTTCAGCCATGTGTAGCCGATTCACACAAATCAACCTTTACTTCACACAGACATGACGGGCCCCTGATACACCAGCAAGAGTGGCTCCTGATTTGCCCCCAACCGAACTTTTTAGATAGAGAGTGAATCCAGAGTCAAAAATCACCACTCTTGAAGTGAAGAGATCTTGAGAAAAAAAGAATGGCATTTTTGGATATGATGGTAAAAAATTGTTGAGAAGGAAGTGGAGTTATATTATGTGATAAAATTGCTGAGTATCATCGTATTCAGTGTGTGTGTGTGTGTGTGAGAGAGAGAGAGAGAGAGAGAGAAAGAGGACAGAGAGTGATGTTACCACGCCGTTTCCCCTCCAAGAACAGGATTATTTTTAGAGGGTTGGGGTGCTTTAAATGGAAGTACTAACCCAAGCTGCTATAGAAGCACTAGGCCATGAAATTTTCATTTGCTCTTTTATTTTTTTCTTGTATTTTTTTTTTTTTTTACAAGGTTTCATCATGCAGAATGTATCATTCTCACAAACCAAGGAAACTTATGGGCGTTCACATTACAACAAGACCATCATCTGTATTTGCCATCTTCTGTGACATTCCCCCTCACAACAGTGGTCCAGATTGCGCTGTTTGCTCTAAACTGTAAAGTATCTTTGACGTGCACAAACAGAAGCAGAATCTTAGTCACCCTCGTCCTTCCTTGCAGCCTCTTGTTAAATCTTCCTTTTTGCTCAGAAGCCCAACGTGTGGTATCTTGTTTCAATATGACGGAAGCATCTTTGTGCCAGTTTTTACACATACTCACCGCCTCTGATGCTGTTTGGAAGAGGCTAGTCTCAATCGACCAGAGTTTTTCAATTCCTGCTACTTTTTAACTGTTTCATCAGGCCTCTCTATATTTCCTTTGCTCACTACTTTTCTCAGCCTTTCTCAACTTTTTTCACAACCTTTTGCACTGAATGTATGTCTTTGATTGTTGTGTGGAGGATAAGTTTAATGATGATTACTCTGCTACAAACAAAAAAAAAACAAAGTAAAACCTTTGGCATTGGGCTCAGTGCTGCAGTAAGGTAGGCGACAGTGCCCTTGGACAGGCAGGATTTGTGGTTCATATATTCCAAAAAGCAGACAGGTGGGTAAGTTATTTTAAAATTGCATTGCTCACCTCCCCTGGAGACCCCATATTGTATGCCAAGGTCCCTGAAGAGGACTAGTTGTCAGAGAATTTGAAGGACAAATTTTTGTTGTTATTTTTTTTTTTTCCTGTTTATTTTAGTCTCTAGTTCAGCCTCTATTAATGGGCTCATTGAAATTGTCTATTCTCATGTGTAGCTATGGCTGGATGAATGGATGGGTGACATCTGTATGAGATCCCAGGAAGAAAGAATGATCATATGGAAACTATGATTCTAATGTGTGAAAAAAACGTACAAAATATGTTTCATACATATTACTTAGAATTCTAATGGAATTTATTCAGCTGACTGCTCAATATCAGGAATTTCAAGAACAAAAACAACAAAAAATGTTTGGCACATGCAGTGGAGGGCAATGAATCAGTGGATGGTGCAAATGAGTCGAGAACAGTTTCATTAGCCCAATTACCAACGATAGCCAACATTTCGATGGCTAGGCTCACTCATTTAGTCACTGCAAACATGTTTTGATTACTTACAGTGTTTCTTTCGACGTCTCCCATCTCTGTCTCTCATTATGCAAAGGCCAAGCTGTAGAATTATCAAGGTAATTGATGTGATCTGCTCGCTAACCTCTGCCGGCAGTCATGCACAGAATATCAAATGGTGTCTTAAACACAAGTGAGTGGGGTAATGCAGTATCACCCGTGCGTCCACTTTCAAGTGTGCTGGTGAAAATGCTGCATCCCTTGTCATCTGCTGCTATGTATGAGAAATGGTATGTCAATCGTGACTTTGTTAAATATTTCAACAGTTTGACTTTTCTGCAGGTATCATCTTGTTCTGCTGATGCAGCGATGCAGTATGAAGGATCAGAGTGCTGAACAGAGATCTTGCGGTCAACACACAAGGGATCGTAAAGGTGTTTTACACAACGGAGTCTGATCAGCAGACCTTTTCTCAGGCATTTAATACCAACTTTCACACAGTTCACCATCAAAGGTTATGGGAGAAAACCTGATCTGGTACTTTTAGTCCCAGTTTCAAAAAGGACAAAGTACTACACAATGCAAATATGCACTTCTATGAAAATAAAAGTGATACACAAAGTAAAGGTGTTTTAACTCCTTATAGTTATTTGTCATGACAAACAAAGGTTTAGATTAGATAGCACTTTATTCATCCCTCACGAATTCCTTCAGGAAAATGCAGTTCCAACAACAGAAAAACAGTGTTATAAGACAGCACAAAGCAAAAAGAATATTCAACATCTAACACAAAATACTGAACAGTGTATGAAATATGCTGTGTAAGATCTATTCCAAGTCAATTAAAAAAAAATAAAAACAGAACATAACCAATCAAAAAGCTTCATGGGGATTTAAGTATCAGGCGACTCACTGAGGTTTGATTGTGTCAATCCAAAAGATGACAACTGACAAACAACCCTCGACACATCAGGTGACATGAGTTGTTAATCAGACCACTTTGTTGCAATACCTTCTACACGAACATTCAGACTCCGATTGTCATACTCGTGTGTGAGTGTGCTGTCAGCTCAGTGGTCAGAGCAGGAGATGGCCTCGGAAAGAGTTTAGCCTAAATTGAAATGCGCCCTGTTGACAATTTGCAGACTATATTTGATTTTCATGGTAATACGGGACAAAGTGCGTCCTTTTTCAGCGTCAGTAAGGCTCAAATACTTTTTTTCTCTAAATATGGGAAAATTCAATTTTTTTTCAAGGGATGGTTGGCAACCCTACATGAGGTCCTTTGCGAAATGTAAGGATGAAAATGTGTCTCCACAATGCTCCAACAGGTGCCCAGTTGAAATGGCTGCTTTCATATCAAATTCAAGATTAGCTGGTGTTCAATCAAGGGCTTGTACTTATCTGCATAAAACACATTTTAAACCATGAGAATGTTACTTTCAGATCCGGGGTACGTGCACGGCTTTCGATATTAGACAGTATGCAATTATGTGATTTGCTGTTTGTGTGTGTGTGACTGCCTTTGTGGGATCCAAACAGTGTGGTTCTGCTTGCATGAAAGGAGCAGATTTTCATATATTTAGGGGCAGGCGCATTGCAATGCCTGGACAGGCGGAGGGTGGTGATGCATTGGAAAAGCTTTGGTAAACCATAAGTTGACAGATATGGAGAACACACATCTGCTCCTGGTCTGACAGTACTTTTTATACTGCTTTTATCTCCAGTATTAAGCTGATATTAGTGTTCTATCTCTTGTAATAATTAGGTACATAAATAGATGTACTTTAAAACTCCACTGAAACATATCTTAAGGTATAAAGAAGGGCATGAAAAAGGGATTTGAATATTGATAAGTTCAGTAAGAGCAGATTGATAATGCATTTTGGACGCAGATGCAGGATAAGCCAGAGTACATTTTTACATTTTTGGCTGATGAACAAGCTGAGTGAGTGTATAGATCCAGGCAGACAGATAAGGACCGAACAGAGATCGGCTGACTGGCAAATGCAAAGACCGAAGTAAATGACCAATCTAGTGGATTCCATCAATCGTCGATGGCCACAGGTGTTCAGGGCAGCCGGTGGAATTCTGACCAGTAAACACACACAAAGCCAGACTGAAGCCAAACAAGGAACAACAAGGAGGGAAAACAGGAAGGAGAGCGAGAATTGGTGGACAGGTTCACATTATATCCAAGTGTCTGTTGTATGGAACTTACGAAAAACCTGCTATGATCTCTACAGGTTTTATACAGCAGGACGTTGCAAAACCACACTTCCAAAATATAAGATACCAATTTCCAGAGGAAAAGACATTTGAAAAATAATTCTCAAAAACATTCCAGTTATACCTGCTTGATAACTATGAGATCAGTGTGAAAGCAAAATGAGACTACGTCTTTTTTTAAGACAACAAATTTGTGACTTTAAAACATGTAGCATGTACTATCCACAGCAATATCACAGCAGGGAAAACCTGCACTGACTTGGTGAGGTCTCATTTGAGCCGACGTAGGCCTAAAGATGTGAATGTCCCTCCCATTTAAAACAAGCTGTCCTCTGTTAGCTGCGTCTTTTTAATCGCGCCCTAGTGTTCCACTTTCATCCCTCTCTGAAGCTTTGAGCCGAATCCCTTATGTTTGAAGTGAAACTGCCACTGCTTCACATTAAAAGCTTTCCACCAAGAAACCAGCGGGCGGCTTTTATTGTGAAAAATGGAAACAATTTCAATCATTGATAGAAGCTGCTTGAAGACATGGGAATATTTTTGTACTGTTTGATCTGAAGATCAATTCTAAAAGTACAAGCAGAAACAGTCAGGGTGAGATTATAGATGCTGTGGAGGACGGACTGATTTTCATGCAAGTAAATGTTGGTTAGTTGCAAAAACAGACTTGACTGCTCTGGGTTTTATGGAGAGTCTCTGCCCGATGATGATCAGCAAACCCTAAAATACTCAAACAGCTTTAAAAAAAGGGTAGGGGGGACTCCCATAGCCATACTGTCTTAAATCTTGCACAGTTTTTTTTTCTTTTTTTCTTCCTCATCGTTTGTCCCACATTCTGTTTAGGCCTTCAGGAAGTTTCAGGCATTGAATAATTGGTTAAATAATGACTTGTGCAAAATGGCTAAGTTATCAAAAAGAGGGTTAAAAAAAGCAGAAAACGACTGGGCGTTTCCCTTCATTGTGTTTGCCCTGAGCTTCTTTCCCCCTTTAAGTGATTTCATGCAAACAATTATTCAGCAGCTAATTAAGCAGATAATGTACAAACTAATGGATAAATAATTCTGATGAAATCGCTCACTGAAAGTTTAAATGAAGCGGAGAAAATGGAACGTGGAAGGAAAAAAGAGTGGAGAAGGCGAGGACGGGGGGAAATTGAAATCTGTGAGCGCTAAACCTCTGGATCGTTATCTGCAAACTGTCAAAGGATATATGGAGAGAGTGGAGGTGAGACTTTCTACATGATGAAGCTTTGAACGCCCATTGGTTTGAAGTGAGTGAGTGATACAATGAGGCACAACTACAGAAAGCTGCAGACTGGGAAACGAAATTCTGACTCCTTGTGCTTCATGGGAACAGACCAACATTTCCTTTACAAAGCCCATGTTTTAACACAGCACTCAAACTAAACTCAACTGTAAGGCCAGTCTAGACCACGTGTAGTACATAATGTTTCATACCATGTGTGCTATCACACATGTATCACATCATGACAGTTAACAGTAATTTCCGCCTTGAGTGATGCAGGTTTAGAGGCATGAGGTTGATAAATGAAATGATGGCTGAGTAATGACTTCTGTGTTCTCCTGGGTGAGAATATCAATGCCTGATGCTGATTCTAATACTGTTAAGGCTGCAGGGGGCCCGATCAAAGCTCCGCGATGAGTGTTTCTGGGAGAAAAGATGCACTAACTTACATACCTAACTAGATAAGTGCCAACGGAGCCATTTCTGTCGACACTACATACCGCTACATTTCTTTCCATGGTCAGTGTATTTCCTTGGTGGTAGCCAAAACCTACACAGAACTAGGGATCCAATTAGTTAGTTATCATCCTGTCTGATATTCAATCAGGCAGAATGGCAAACCAGCCAACACTTAATGAAACTTCAACAGTGTCATTGTGTATGCTTTACAGCTATAATGGCAATCTTCTCTGTTATGTATATGAAACCAAAGATTCGGTATGAAGTATGTCATCTTGTAGCATGCTTTGCTTCATTATTAGTCAAACTCTAATCAAACGAGTGTAAGAAACTGCGCAATCGACCTTTGGATGAATTGCTCCATTGTGCTGCAAAAGAAGTAGAGTGCAAACACAGCAAGTTTTCAAAGGTCAGACGTGTACACACATGCAAACACACCAACTCATACACCACACCACAGGAGTTTCCTGAGAAGGACAGATGCCCTTATTCAGCATCAGTTAGCAGGCGGTGTGTGAAGACATTTAGAGCAGCTCATTCCACACCTCCAGCTTGTCTCTCACTCTGTCTAAAGTTGTTTATCTACCGCCCTTGATAAAGTGAAAGGCCCATGGCGTGAGTGTGTGTGTGTGTGTGTGTGTGTGTGTGTGTGCGTGTGTGAGTGTGTGTGTTTGTCTGTGTCACGAGCAATCAGTTGAAACATTTCCCAGAGTCCCAAACAGATCAATTGACCTTCCACAGACATGAACAATAAAGAGTGATGGGTGAAATGGGAGTGAGGATCAGTGCCGTGAAAGTGTGGAATAAACGATGGAGGAAAGGGAGGAAAGTAATATTCTGAAAGTGGAAAAGCATCACAGATCAGGAAAAATGACACATCTGCTGAGAAGCACTCTGAGCTGCACAAGGTTGAACTCATTTGAAAAAGATTCCTCATTAAATTAGACAACTAGAAGTAAAAGGTTATTCACAAATAAGCTGTTGAGATTTATAAGTTTGATCTTCCCTCCCTGGGTGGCACGGACACTGGCATTACCACACACTTGACCATTATCCAAGCCTTCTTTTGTTAATTCAGAGTAAGTCAGTCAATACATGTTAATCCCTTGTCGTGTCAAATCAAACAGGACCTGAGCCACAGTAGAGATGAATAACCGATATACTCAAGGCTTATTGTTTATTTCTCACTAATTCAGCATAGTGATTAAGGGCATTGTCCAATAACAGTGCAGAACAGACACCAAACATCAAGTTCTACTTCAACCAACAAAAGACAAAATTATATCACTAATTTACCAATACCATCATTTCCACCATGAAGCAGTTTCTATTTGATTCAATTCAGAGGCCTGCGTCAAGTTAGTACAATATTATATACCAATACAACACAGATTAATTGGATCTTGTTTAACCAGTCAATCAATATGTTAATGCGGATGAGAACAGACTGGACAAATAAAAGCAGATGACAACTTTTGGCGAAAACGCTTCAGCAGAAAGAAAATGAAAGAACCAATCCAGCAATGAAGAACCGATGCTGTATGAACCAAAACAAAGAAAAAAACCCTGAAAATCTATTTTCCAATCATTTTTCATATAAATCCTTCAGAATTGCTCTTAAATCTGACCTGAATAAACTGTTGGACAGAAAGTGTTGGTAGGAGCTTTGACTTCATCTCTGCAGTACACAGGGCCATTTGCAGTGGGCGATGCTGTGTATCCTTCGAGGGTCAAATAAGCCAAGGTTGTGAGCAGCACAAAATGAGTTTGTGTTTATGAGAGTGAGTGTCAGGGGTGAAAGCAGACAGGCCTGAGTTCCACATAAAAGACACATCCAATGAATGTAAAGGCCCTCTGGATCAAGATTCCATATTCGATAGATATGTCAGCACCATACCTGACATAACATAACCTGGGTTTTTAAATTGAAGATTTAGATGCTGCTTTAAAACACACACACACACACACACAAATTCACAATATTCACCTCAACAGAGCATAAAAACAATGAAATATTACATAATGAGTGACCCGGAGCTCGTCTCACTGCAAGCACACCTTTCTTTTAAACACCAAATAAAAGAGTAATACTGTTTTTCTGTGACTTGGTTGTAGGATTTCAGTCCCAGGTAATAGATTCACCCTTACGTGAGCACAGCCTCTTCCCCTTCAAGTACTTTCTCTTGCTGTGGCGGGAAAGGAGTCAAATCCATTCATATATTTCTTACTATAGGATTAAAAATGAACTGCAGATTCCCTATTTCTTTTCTTACATGTTTTCAATATTTGTTTTTAAGGAGGCAGTCAAGTCTTTCCTCACGTGCATAAATGTCAGATTTATAAAATTAATGTCAACAGCAAAAAGAAAAGACATCCGGCATCTACTGGGTGCCGCACATCTCTGCCATATTTGGAGCTTAAGGGAGCCAAAAATAGAACTAAAATCTCTGCGCAGATTGAAAATGTGAACACTGGAAAAAAAAGAAAGTAAAAAAAGGGGTATGATTGATGGATTCATGCAACCATGACAGTTGGGGGTATCTCAAAGTGTGTAATTTATACAGCTTTATTTGTACCATTGACACCACATGCTCACATTATTGCTGACCCACGGGCCAGACGTGTGCTCATCCATGCATATGCTTTCGGAGCATACAGATTTGATCTGTTCCCGTGATGAATCCACACAGCCCGGCAGCAGAATGAAACTCTGTTAATATTCTCCATCTGTTGCCTGAGCAGTGTCACAAACCAACTTGTAGTCAAGTTGTTGACTTACGCCTCCGGCTGCGCAATGACTTACCGATCAGCAGGGTGTTGGGATGGAGATAGCCAGGGTAAAGACTTATGGCT
>CAAKHB010001982.1:332317-346514 GCA_901007665.1 Aeoliscus strigatus | reverse complement strand
CACACGTCTCGCTTGTCTGTGACAAAAGCCTACTGACCCACTGGAACTGTGGAAAAACACCCTGCAGACTCCACTATCGTCATAGTTTCATATGTCGTTTGTACACACAGTCCCCCTCGCAGGCTTGCACATTATGTAGCCAGCAGGCCATCATGAGTAAAAGGATGTGGATGGATGTGTTAATTATAATCCTATTTTTAAACACAAACTTTTTGGACTACGTTTGGGATATTGAACACGGTGATGATTTATTCAGGACTCAAAAGGTGGTCTGTAGCATGGAAGAAACCGCTCTCGAATACGCACAAGATCCTTTCTGGTGCGTGGAGTCCATTCCAGGGCTCCCTCTCGCCACATTGGTTTAATCTCCTTGATGCGTCCAATCTTTTTTTCTGATTTTACGCCCCCCTCCCCCAACACACACACACTCACACACACACTATTGTTAGCCTCATCAGTATAATGTCTCCACTCAACATGAGAGGGAAACATGGGGAGCACTTAACCAGTGACCGGCAGCAATTAGAGCCGCTGACCTGCTGAGTTAGTGTCCAACTTTGCCCTTGACCAGCTGTGACCACACTGCAAACGTCACTGCAAACAAACAGCAGGAGGAAACGGGGGGCTAATGATTACACGTGAGGACTGTGTATGAAGGCAAGGTTTTGTTTGTTTTGTTTTTTTTAATTTCCCCTTATTCAAAGTAGACACACATTATAGGAAGTACACGCACATACACAAACGTGTGCAGACGCGCTGCAAAAGTTGCAGAGCCAACAGCGCGCATTAGCGAGCTGACAAAGCTCATTTAGGTTTGCTGATGATGAAAGGAGTACACAGCCGCATCCCACAGAGCTTTCTGAAAACGTTGTGACAACGCAGAGTGATCCACTTAGAAGGTGCATAGTGCCCCTCAGGGGGTGGGCGCACTCTCTGGTGGCTCTCTCTGCTATTGTAGATGTGAGCAATGCACTAAACGCTTCAACCATGTCCCTCCACTTTCCTCAAGGCATGTAATGGAGGACGCCACGGAGCACTGATGAAACGCCACAGCTCCAAGAGTTCGACAAGAATGGTGGCACTGTGGGAGATGCTTGCATGAAGATTGTACGTGTGTTTTCGTGTGTCTGTGTGTATTTTTGTGAGGAAGAGCTGTGCGTTTGCATAAATTACGTTTTGTTCTTCTGGCCCCAAGGACATTTTCAGCACTTTCAGAGCAAATCAATTAGAGTATACCAGCATGACAGGTTTATTTTTCTCCCCTTTGCTCATTCCCCCCCAAAAAAATAATGCATTTGTCTTTTTCTTTCTCATGTATGCCATCTGCTTGAGTGTGTTACTTGCATTCTACACACTGAATGTCCATGAATGTCATGTGCAAAGTTAATGTCTTAAACTACCATTGCCACTTTATAACAGAGTGTATCTGTTTCACATGAATGACTGGAATTACCACATGAGGCTTGTGGAATGTTGTGGTTTTATTCTACAAAACCGGTGCAGAATTAATTAACACTGCTGGGATAGGAAACACGATAACAAAACCCAAAACATGTTGAATATGGGACATGTCTGATCAATGGTGAAGCCATGAGATCAGACAGTTTTTCTTGTCTTTTCTTTTGTGTCATCAAACTTCATTCAGTGAGCTTTGGAACTGTGTTTGCCCCAACCGGCCATGATCCCAACATTCACATTAAAGCACTGGCCTACACAACCTCATGCACGTGGCCAATTATCACAGTACCAGAGGTGAATGGAGGATTTGTATGTCCAAGACTACTGACACACTGAAGTTAAGTTCCTACAGCTGACAGCAGTCAGAACCGCACCTAAGTGGGTGCGACATGCACTAGTCGTGGTTCTGTGGAAATCCAAATCACACTTTTCATCACAGATGGAAAAGACAAGTGTTTCACTCCTGAAGCTCTGACACGTCCTGGATGAACATGCATTCACAATGGCAGTACTTCACCCAAATGTCATGCTAAGTTGCAACACATCAGTGTCCCTTTTACTGACTTCTGACATTTGTGACATCATTGTGACACTTTTGGTGACCTTTTAGTGACCCTCATCATCAGGGATATCTATGTCGAGCTCTTGGTGTCTTAATAATCCATTCGTGAAATAAATGGAATATGTTGGCAGGAAGAAATGACACTTAACAAATTGGAAAAGGGGTTGTTTTGTTTGGCTCAGTACTGTTATTTTTGCTTATTTAGTCAAGGAGATAAAGAACAGGAAATCATCCCTTCCTCTTCTAGGGGACAGGAGACCGACTTGTGTTAATCAAGGTTTACTTTGACACTTGTGTGCTGGGAGGAGCACTAGTCACAGAGGTTGCTGGGGCACAGATGGCAGCACAGGTGTAGTGATGCCACCACATCAAGCACACTCATCAGCTCCATGTAAGCACCCTCTGGAGTACATTCTCTTCCACACACTCACACAAACACACACACTTAAACATTTTCCACCACAACAGATGCACTCTACGTCTTTAAAATGCCTTTTGTGAGGCATCTGGCTGTTCATCTACATCTGTCAGAGAGCCAAGCCATCAACAATGCTGATCTTTTAATGATGAAACTGACAGTGGCACGGGAGTGACCGTCATTCTGACATGTCAAACTTTAATGTGGGAGTAAGTATGTTCTGCATGACTTTCACATCAGCACTCCGGAGGACAGCTTTCCCATGGCTGAGATTTTCTCCAGCTTGTCTGTCTGTCATTTGAACTGGCAAGCATGGAGGAGTTCACAAAACGAGACAGAGTCGGTTACTTCCTGAACTGGCACAAGCACAACGAGAAGTTAAAAGTGATGTTTAAAACAAAACAAAACAAAACCTCTCCTGCTTGACACATTCCTGCATTCTTTCTTGAGAGGATACATTTCTACCTCTGCCAAGGAAGTTATTTATTTAATTTATGTCAGTTTGTTTGTTTGGCTGGCTGTCTACAGGTTTTACATTTGCCTTGGTGACGCTCCGTGGTCTCTAAATGTACTTATCAGTGTAATGTGTCCCATTTCTCTCTTTCTAATATGCAAGTGTCATGGATTTTTATTTTTGACATCATCAGTAAATGTATTTATTTACATTGCTGACACAGTTGTCTCTTTACTAGAACAGAGACACTTGAGTTACAAGTATTACCAGAGTTACAAGTGATTACTACAGCTGAGGATTTCACTTTCTCCAGGATCCTTTCGAAATGACCACTTGTAAGTTGACAGACGTACCACCAGACATACCATGGGTTAAATCCTAATGTAAGACTGTAGTGTCAACTTTTCTGAGCCTCAATACATAAAACTCAAGTCCCGGGATTTCTGACTTTAGATGCAAAACCGAGGATTGTTTTTTGTTGTGATCGCTTTAGCTATTGATGCGTTTGCAAATCCAGGATCACATTCAGTGCTGAAGGTACAACATTATTGATCAGTGTGTTACAAATCAGCCTCAGTCAGACTAATAGTTCTATTCTGACAGGTATTTCAAGTATATGCTCTATGTTCAACACTCTGAAGACCTGGAACAGGAAACACTCTGCTCACTGCAGCCATGCAGACTATGGTGTTTGTGTTCTGGCATATTCATTTTGGGGGAAATGCCTTAGAAAAGGCAGCTGTGGCACAGCTCGTCCTTAAGTAATAGTACTGTCTGCCTGAAAACACCTCGTCATGTGGAGGGCTATACTTATTTCATTCCAGGCAACTTCAAAAATAAAGTTCTGCCACCCTACATTAACATAGTAGGACTACACACTCAAAATATGGGTCTAAAGCCTCAAATGATTGGCCCCAACAACTGACTTATGCATTTATGCATTTCTGTCCTTATTTCAGTCCATTTAAATTGCATTATTCATAGCCATTAATATATAATTCCAGTAGGAACGACTTAGGTGTTCTAGTGGTGATATCTGTAGAAGCTTGTGGTCTCATTTAACATTCTTGACCCTTTGCTGAGGTAATGAGCAAATGGAGCCCTCTACAGTAATGTGTGTGTACTGAGGAGCAATAGCAGCATTTATAAAACACTGTGCTGGATTAATTACCTGAAGGAGTGATCTTCATGCTGAATTCCTAAGAGAACGGGCTGATTTGGTTCATAATGAGGCTCGCTCATTACAATGACAAGTCCTCACGGCTCATCGGCCTGACTTTGAGAAGGCAAACCCAAGTGCCGAGTCTGCAGTACTAATGTAAGCTTTTAACACTATCTTGGTGCCATACAAGCACTCTGCGGTCTTATGGCGCTTTTCAAACTCGGCTCTCCTCGGTTTGGCTCCAGACAGGGGCTCCTCCATTACAAATCAGTACCTGCTGATCACGTCACAGCGCTGGTTGCCTGAAACTGCCGTGACAGCGTTTCATATGCGCCACAAACACATAAACAATGCAGGACATGGAGGAGATAACTTGAAATGAATCGGTTTCACAAGGAGCTCCACATTTTAGTTTGGAGAATGAGGCTTAATGTGGACATTGTCATGGATTCATTTGCCCTGGAGAAAAATTAAAAAACATGTTTGCCCTTAGATTTATGACCAACTACCCGCCGATATCTTGACTTGGATAACCACCTACAGGCATTTCTGATCTTATGCTTCATGCTAGCAGCTGTTGTGCAGTAAACTATGCACTTCATTTGAGCCCTGAGAGACTATCACAGCAAAGCGTTACACTAGTACTAAATCTATTCACTGATTTGCATTCACTTATGGAAAATTCTTATTGCGGTGTAAGCACAGCATAACACCCAGATTACATAACTGCACTGAAAATGAACTTGTAAAATCCAACTCTAGTGTAGTAATGACAGTTTTAAAATCACACCATAAACGGCATATTTTATGAATTAAAATAAAAAAAGGTAAAGGAGTCAATATAACCCTTCATCACAGCCAAGTTCACTGGTTTAAAGTACATTTCTGTAGCTTGTTACATTTCTCTGTTCCCAACTTTCTAACTGAGACCCTGGCTCTCTGCCTTCATCAAAAGTGGATTAGTCTGTGGCTATAGGTTCTTAACACCTACAGAAAAGATTATGTCTGACTCTCAACCCCTGATTTCTTTCTTCCATTGTTCCTTCTCACGGTGCTTGAAAAAAACACTTAAAAATTAGCATTTTAGCAGATTTTTGAAGATGGATCTCCTTTCTTCATTATAAACACTTGGGTATTTTCATTGTCTGTGCATGCAACATCTCTTTCTACATCTCTTCTTGAGATTTACACCTATTAATAGTGTTATTCCTCAACCTAACTGAGAGTCTAAAGACAGGGGGACAGTCCATTGAGTTGTGATGTGTGTTGGGCTTCACAAATAGTACTGAATTGAACGTAATCTAAAAAAAATATATATTAAATCAACTGTAGTGTGAAATTTTCATTGACTTGTCATTTCCATTTTAGTCAAAAAGAATTATAAAAGATATCGTACACCATAAAGGCATCAAAAGGCTTCCACTCGACTCTGCTTTCAGTCCCTTTCTCATGTTGACAGCCTGCATGTTGGTGTCTTCATCTGGCTCAGCCTGACTTTCTGATGACGTCACTCACTCGGTACAACACTGAGTCAGAATTGTGTAACAATCACGACCAGGCACTGGACACAAAATCACAACCACCTACTGTACATGTGACCTGGGTACGCTAGCTTGAAGTCTCTCAACCAACACAATCATTTTACTTTATTAATTCAAGTGAAAAGATTCAAGTTGGGATGCAATTTAGAGCCAACAGTAAACAGAAGCAGTGTGATCACCAGAGGGTCTTTAATATTACCAGAGTGATCTACATGTGCACATCACTCCCTACTCTTTATTCCTCCTACTTCCCCATTTCCCCATCTTCACTTCCCTCCGGTTTCCCATCCCCCTTTCAAGCTCTATTGATTTCTTTGATTGTGGCAGGCAATGCCATTGTTTGCCGTAAGATAATTGTCCCATCATTGGCGCTGTGATGGGTCCAGCCACCTAACCCCCAGTTGTTTATGTATTTATGACGTGCAGAGCTGTCCCTCATCGATTAGCAAGGGATGAGGTGTGGTGTGGAGGGTGGAGCAACTCGGCTTCAGGGTCAAAATGCGACGCTTGGAATACATATGAGTAATCAGTGAAATGGAAGATTCATTTGCAGGGTACACGCCTCACACAGGTTATTCCAGAAATAAAAGCACAGCGTTTTTTATGACTGTAATGATTCAGTGAATTGTAGTGCATCAACTAATGAACAGAACCAGAGCTAATTTTTTTCTGTGTTTCTTGGGATTGTGTTATTATCGCCACGGGTGCTCGCAGACATTTTGTTACAGTCAGCTATGTGAGACTGGATTTTAAAGGCTTATTGATGAACAGAGCACACTGGACAGCAACCGATTTTCCCCGGTGATGACTTGGTGTAATAGCCCCGGTTTCATTTCTGAGAGCTCAAATATTAAATGGTAAATCCTCGCAGTGTTTTTCTCAGCAGACAGCATTGTGTAAGTTGTTATGAGGATAATATGTACATTTTTTGAAGGATGAACAAAATTCGTTGTTTCTATGGAAGGTCTGAGCACTCAAAAAACAGACCACACATGCATGTGTCATGTTTTGTAAAAAGGGCGTCATTTTTGTGGGCAGCTCATTGGATTAGTCTGTGTCAGTGAAACCCTGTATCAGAGCAGTGTGATACAGTGTGTGTGTGTGCATGTGTGTGTGACTGACTTTCATTTTGGCTCTAACAGTAATATTATACTGCAACTTCTCTTAAGTTACGGACGTTCACTCAGCCACCTTACAGTCATCTGAATTAATTAAATTTTTTCCTGTTTGATGAGGCCGAGATGGTAAAATGCTTGACACTGCTTAAACGAAAGTTATTTTGGTGGAATTTTCCCGGGGGTTAGTTTTTACCTCAATATTTTTTGTCAGTGAATGGCACCTCTTTTAATGCTGACCTGCTTTTTCGCCATCTCATTTTAACTTTTCCAGAGCAAAGCAATATCCTCTGCCTCTTATATGGTTGCCGGCACTACAATCCAGTGTATCTAACAAGAGTAATATCATATGGAACTGCAACGCTCTAACTTTTCTGTTGGTACCAACTTATCATATGACTGCTCATATCTCTATTTTGTGTCATGTTATTTTCTATTTGTTTTGAGTCTATTGCAGCAAAACCAGATCTGCATCTACCCTCCTCCTCTATAGATATTCTGTCCTCTACTCAGCCTGCCTGACTGTCTGGAGTCTGTCCAGAAAGCATTGGAGTGAGCAGCTGGGCTCCCATCTTCGTCCTTTGGTGACCTGCTTCCGGAGCAGCAGCAGTGTCAAGAGACAGTGGATGTACCACATCAGCTCAGCCTGCCTGATCAGCTCCAGAGAGAGATCAGCATCAGCACCAGCCTGCCGCCAGCATTGGGAATACCCACACTGCTGTCTCCACTCTCTCCACTGGTTTTCATTCTATGTCTGCTAAGAACAATGTGCATGACAAATTAACAAAAGGACTGTTTCAACTGGCAAAGCTGATAGACACTAGAGGTGGCCCATTTGAGTCAAGGGGGCTGTCTTCTCTTCTTCACTAGAAAGGGAAGTGAGGTGGCCAGCGATGCCCATTGCTGTAGGGAGCAGATTCCACTAACAATATTAGACATCACTCATGGAGGATGAGATGATGTCTAATGTAGCTATTAACAGTCAAGACCTGGCTAAATGAAGCCATAAGCTGATAACAGGCATTGTAATGAACGGCCAAAACCCCATATCTCAACATTTTGCGTGCAAAGGCCTCATAAATCCATCTACTTTTCAAAAGAAATATGACATATGCAATTATGGGACAATACAAATTTACAGTAACAATCCAAAAGCTTTTTATGTGGTGAAATCCCTAATGCCCTGCTGTCACATAAAGTGATTTTACTGTAGAGGCGATGATGGCAGACTTCTTAATATAAAGCAGGTACTAGATCATTAAACATTACTTATGCACCTCTTTTTTTTTTTGGAGGGGTGGGGGGGGGTTGCATATGCACTAAAACATTTTCTTCTCCTCCAAAGTGATGCCATAGTTAATAGATAAATAATAGTCAATAACATCCACATAAAATGTGATGTCCAAGTTGCTTTCTTTCAGTATTTCATCACAGAATTATAAACCTTTGCTAATCAGAATATTTTACCAGATGCTTTGAGAGGATGTTTCTCCAATTAACAGTGACCGCTGCATGACTTCTGCTGGTGCCGTCACTTTGATTTAACTCACTGATTGTCAGAGAGTGAGAACAGCATACAGATATCTCGATCTCATGCAAACCCATGTTTTATTGTCCATTAAAGAAGACTTTGTTATGTTTAATACATCATATGTACCAGAGAGGAGAGAGTCTGTATGTTTTTCTTCTCCCGCTCTCTCAACATATTCAGTGATTGACTGGGAACTTATCAGTGTGCCGTTAGGATGGATGGCCGTGCAAAATGAGATTATTTCCATTAGGAAACATTTGCCATCTGCTCACTTTGATATCTGAGAAAATGCTCACGTGGCAGTTCCTGCCATCAACCTTCTTTGATTAAAGCAACACATCTAGAAACATGAAACTCCTCTAAAGTCCTCAGGCAAAGTGCTATAAGTGACAGCTGTGAGGCAGCGATGACAAGCTCAGTTGACACTGATAAGAGAAATACAGAACAGAGAAGCAGGTCAGGAGTTCATCATCGGATTTTTGCCTGAAAAAAATCAAAATTACAGTCAAATCGTTCCGACATGCTGCCGATATTTCACACATGACTTTGTATTGTTGTGTAACAGAGAGTCTAAGGAGGAGTTGCATTGAGAATTTAAATTAAATTCACTGCAAGCTTTAGGGATATGTTACTATATTTTTACTTATTTTTGACAGATTGACACTGTCAGCAGTCACTACCCCTCTGAAATGCAACATTTTAAGTCTGAAATAAAAGCAAAGGCAGAAGATGATGCAGGAGCAATCGGACTAAACAATTATTTAGCCTGCAGCCCACATAGAGGTCAAAGGTGAGGATTAATAAATCAATGTCATCAGTTTGCTGGGACCACTTAGACTGAGCAACTAGAGTGGACTGTTGATCAGTTAACATATGAGATTGCCGATACAAGTAAAATTGAACATCAAACCTCCACATTTTTGACAGCAGAAAATGAACTTTTTTACTCCTGACAATGTGTGGAGTATATTAGTTATTAGGGATAATAGGGGTGTGCATCTCTCCAATTCAGTATGACCTTATATATCTAGATACACTGGGAATATCATGATACACACAAGTATTCAGTCAGTATGTTTCTTGTATAACCCTCGAACTGAACAAATTGGTCTCGTAGACAAGCACCGGACAGAGCCTGGCCAATCCAAGTCCAGTATCATCCATGTGGTAATCTTTCCCAACAACGCAATTATAAAAAAATAATACTTTTAAAGCTGATCATCTATCCAGCAGTGTGGGAATTCAATGTATTTTTTAGCATTCAGGAACCTCTTAACTGGCCTGCTAGTCCCTCTTAAAGCAACAAAAAATGTTGTTTGTTTTAATAGCATTAAATGTGACTTCTTGAAAATGAGAACAAGGGAAATCTATTTGCTAGTTTTGGGAATACATTTCTCCAGAGGTCTTCTCTAACCATGTATAGGTACACTGTCAAAAGTAATGTTAATTAAAATACAAAAACATAATTTATCCTTTTCAGCAACAGCTCCTCATGGGGTTTTAAATATGACTTTGTAGCCTCAGTCTCAGTCAGAAGGAGAGAAATGTCTACATTTCAATGACAATAGAACAAAGAAAATAGTTTTGTTATATAACACAGTATATTTAAATCAATTAAGTATTCCCCGTCCGTGTTTTGGTGATGACTTTAAAGAAAACTTTTGTGCATTTATTAAATTTATTAAAGGCATAATGTGTAGGATCTAGTGACATCCAGCAGCTGTTGGAAACTGCAAACCTTCACAGGCTCACCTACACAACTTAAAAAATAAAATTGTTCACCAGCACCACCTACCAATGAGTTATACCATGTGAACTAAGAATTTAACGTTTGCATCTGTTTTCCTCTTCAACAGCCTTGTGGTTCCTGCTTATCTGTGGAAATGGCCACAATATATGTGTGTTTGTGTGTGTGTGTGTGTGTGTGTGTGTGTGTGTGTGTGTGTGTGTGTGTGTTCAAGGGTGCACCAACAGGAAGCCCTGATCACATCAGGCAAAACTACTATGGTGGGAGGTTGAAAGCTTCATTTTGCTCTAACACTCAGTCGCCCTGGTGCTAATAAGAGAAAAAGGCCATTAAAATGTAATTTGGGCGCGCTGTGTACAGATTAGCGACTAACTCTCCAGCAGGGACGACTCACCCAAGTGTCGAAGTGTGTATATGTCAATGCGTGTCTCTCCGTCAGCATGAAATATTGATTGCTGATGCCCATTTATTTTTTTGGAGGGTCATCCTCTGCTCATTGACCTTTGTGTAATTACCTTTGGGATTATTGGGAGTGTTATTTAAACTCATGACAATGTTTACCTCCCTTTCATGTGTGGGAATTGCAATGAATTAGGTAATAATCAACAACATTATATGTTATTCCTTGAAGATGTAAATGTCTGACAACAACAAGCCCCCTTTGAGGTATCTTTCTTTTTTCCTCCTGACGTCTTTGTCTTGTCACTGTTCAACAGGGACTTTGCTGAGAAGGAAGACAAAGAGCATTAAAATGTTTAAAGTCGATCATTAGAGCTGCCGATCATAATTATGACAGTTTAAATTATTTGTCTCCAGTCGCTGTCAAAAGTAATATCCTAACAAGTAATAACAGTAAGCAAATCCTGAGTAGACGTAAGTAGAGCTTCCACTGATTTTCAAAAAAAAAGTTACCTTGCTAATAGCTGCTGCTGTATCAGCAAGCAGAGTGCACACAAAAAAGTGTTTTTACCCCAGTTCATTGGAAACCAATTTTAACAGATTTTAACATGGTCGACCGTGAGATCCATGAGTGTTTTAGAACCATGAACCAGGTCATTTCATCGTTGTCTGTCCTGCTCTGAAAAGAACAAGCTGGAGAAAGAAACTCCATTCCTCAAAGGCCTTTCTAGATACCAAACCCACCACATGCAGACCCACCACATTTAGACCGAACTCGTCTACTTCTGGGAATTAGTCAATCTCAGGCAGGGTACCTGGACGAGTCGCCAGCACAAAAAAAGGTCTATTCTATTCTCAATGTGGGTGACGAAAAACTCAATGAAATTATCTAAAAACTTCATTTTGTATGCTTTATTTTGATGTGTGGATGCACAGTGAGAATTCCCATAAAAACAATCAGTGTATCACTTTATCCCAAATTTGTACAATATGTTGATTTACTCTACATTTTCATCAAAAGACAACGGCCAAGGCCAATTGTCTGCTGGAGAGGAAAGCATACAGCCATATCAAAGGCATCAAATCATTCCTTTTTCCAACCTTGGCCCCTTTCCCATGCTCTGACAACATGCTTTGAGAACTATCTTAAAATAGTTTAAAATAGTATACTGATATTCATAGACACATGAACACACCAACTGCCTTTGATGCAACTGCCAGGTGGACTTAAAGACTTAAATGACATAGACTGGATATATGCATGATTACAATTACAATTCTGCATGGTCGAACTGTAACCAGACCAAACAGTGACACGTTTATTTTGAATTCCACAAACTCAGTATTACCTTCAAATAGCTCGCCACAACCGGACCTCTGCATGTTGAAAGGATCATGAAAGAGCAACACACAAAAGAGACACACATTATTAGATGTCACATTAATCCAACCAAGAAACTACAAATCCCACCTGACAAAACCATGTACACCAGAGTAGGACACGTTTTTATCAAATGTGTTGTGATGGCAGAAACTCCATCACATGGCCTTCTACCCATTCAAAAACACACAGTTCCAATGACTTCAAGTCATTTAGTCAGGTGGTTGGAAGGTCTACAAGTGCCATCACAAGATATAATGAACAGAAACCTGGATGAATCAAAATGAGGAATTAGGACACAGGACTGGCCAGAACGAAAGAGAGAAATGAAGGCAATGGGAAAACATATCCACCCAAAGGGTGCAGACCAATAATAAGGTAATCAGTGAATTGAAAATGAAAAGAAAAACAGAATTTGCAGTGGAAGGACAAGCAAGCTCTGAGACAAGAGTAGTAAAAAGCTCATCAGTGCTCATTAGCTAGCAGAATCAAACCATCATGTCGAGCAAATGAAAATGGAAAAGTAAAAGACAGATGGGGAGAAATAGTAAGAAAAGAATCAAAACCTACACAGACAGGAAGAGGCAGAGGAAATAAAGACTGTGGATATGATTATATACAAAACCATAAAAACAAGCCTTACTTACTATTGCTGAAAATTTATGAAGAGATACAGCCACCAGCGGGTCACAAATGTTCACCTGTGTAACTGTGTTTCTGACAGTGAGGAGTCTGATCGTCATCATACATTTTGGTGGAATCCGACCGGACTAGACTCCTGAGACTGTCCAACACTAGTTAAATACTAATTAAGTTTTACCAAAGCACTAGTCAGAACAGCTGAGGCCATTTTGTAATGTGTTCTTGCATGACTGAGAAGGGTTAGATATTATGTTTGTCTACGCTGTGTACAGATATCAGCTACTTTGTTCTTCTACAGACATTAACATGTGCACAGCTTTAAGATTTGCAAAGTATTGTCTGAGCTACCAGCAAATGGGATAATAAATATGAAATATGTAGTTCCTAAATGCTGTTTATCGCTGCAAAGCGTCCAAGGCTCAGAATCATTCCAGTCAGCATCTCATCAGCAATATCCCAGACACTTTCTCCATCGTACAAATGAGTCACTACCCAACCACGTCACTAAGATAATTGCAGTAATCATTTAATAAAGGACCTGTTAATTCATATAGTTAATTCACAACTTGACATTCAATATATAATAACACATGATTGTTAGTCAATGTCGTCAGAAACCACAGTGAAAATGAATTGCATGCTTTCCAACTGTGAGTGCTTTTGCAAATTACACCCACAAGAGAATACTGCATTGCACTATATCAACTGTCAATTAATACTGAGGTGCTGCATTTTACTCCAAAAAATTATTTTGGCAGATGAAGAAACAGTTTGTGCAAATTAAACATATTAAACAAAACACCTTATTAGAATAGACTAACATTGATGTTGTGCAAAGGAGCATTTAAGAAATGCAACCAGCCTCAATAAAAGCCATTTCACACCAGCACCTGAAGGTGTGAGACAAAAGCAGCCTTGTATGTTCGGACTGGGTATTGCCGAGACAGAAGACGATTCGTCAAGCACTTCCTCAGATTACATTACATTATATTTGTCTGATTGGCACCATAAGGCCACTGATAAAGTGACAGTCATTTATTCAGAAACGTTATAATGAGCTCTTGTACTTTGTACCTTTTACTTTTTCCCCCAAAACCCAACTTCACATGGCTGCAGGCTCTGATCAGATTGTCTAACTATTCATGATGTCCATAAACTGAACTCAACTAATCTCAGGTTATATCACTGACTTCATAGGCCTGAATTTAATCAAGGTTTGAGGGATAACATATCAGATTTTTACTTTTTTTTTTTTTTTCCACAGTAACGACCCTGAGGGGGACACTTTAATTAAAGAGCAAAATGTGAGATTAACAGCAGATGTGGTTTATGTGTTTTGTTTTGTTTTCTTTAGTTCTGAAACACCGACAAATACATCTTTAACTTCAGACCACTGCTATGACATATAGATGCCATAAGCAACATTTTAACATCTAAAAATAAATGTCTGGTTCCTCTGTGAGTGAGCACTTGGAATCTGTGGCAAGAAAACACACACTGTTTGTCTGGTCAGGTCTCGTTGGTCTGATGAATAGGCATCTTTCATTGTGTGTCCTTTTGGTGGACACAGTTAGGGTGGATTTATTGGAATTGCAAATAAAAATGAAAACCCTTCTGCACAGAGAGCAGATTGTGTTTGTTTGTGGGCCTTGTTTACACTTCTGATGATCTCATCGCCGGCAAGCTCCTGTGTTGACCAACCGAAAACCTCTGACGCAAAGAAGCCCCGATCCAATAAAAGACCAGCTGAAGACAAACAGCAGGAAATATGAACAACCCAGCAGTCA
>CAAKHB010001982.1:312292-324992 GCA_901007665.1 Aeoliscus strigatus | reverse complement strand
GCATACGGGATCCCAGTTCTAGCTCAGGGTTTTCAGGTCAGATATGATATCATTTTTACACACACACACACACACACACACACACACACACACACACACACACACACACACACACACACACACACACACACACACACACACACACACACACACACACACACACACACACACACACACACACACACAATGTGTACAGTATTCCCTTCTAATCCATATGTGTGCACCAATTCTATATGACTCATATCTAGCATCATTCGTTGGCGGGAGATTGCTTGATATCTTCTGAGGAAGATTTATTGCACAAACGCTGTACTTCCACATGTAATACAAACTGACGGTTTTGGAATAAAATGAGAATCAATGCATAGTTGACTCACAGCTGCTCCGTGCACACACAGACTCCTGAATACATTACAGTAAAAAACTAAATACAAATTAAAGATGAAAATTTGGAGATGGGAGAAAATGAGATTGTTAGCGTCTCCACCTGTTGTTAAGGGACACAAGGATGTGGGAACCCTGGAGGAAAGGTGACAGCTCATCTGAGCTCCAAAGTGCTGGAAGGAGGGATTCTAGATGATTAGAAGGATATAAACATGTGAATGAAGGATGCAGAGAGAAAGTAAGAAGAGGGAAGGGGAGAAAAGGACAGATAAAGAACATGCCCGAGGATGAGAAAGAGAATCAATGTTGAACTTGTTTGAAAGCCAAGAATGCTTTAATGAAGGAGGAATTCAGTGCAGATAAACATCCTCACCAGGTTGGGCAGCTTCGCTTCACCAACCCAATGAATAAGAGATGAGTTCAGCACTCTGTTGATTTGTACTTTAGATAGACAATATAGCCAAGGAAAAATCAGCAACATTCATAGAAACAACTCCAGTATATTGCTTTTAGAAGTATCCAAAGTGGAGAGGAAATGTCCATGGTGAGTGAGTGAGTTTGACTTTAAAAAATATAATTCATCATATCACTTTTCTTTTGGTTTAAAAAAAAAAAAAGAGAGAACCGTCATAATCATTCTTTATCATAAGACAATGAAGAAAGAAGAACAATATTCAACAAACTTAATTTATGGTTCAACTTTCAGTCAACTCCAACAAGTTCCCAGAAGAATAAAAGGATCATATTCATAATGGATATCTGCTGTTTTTTTAACTGCAAGGATGCTACTTTGATTTTTTGATTTATTTTTTTTTCTTTTTATCTGAATCATACATTGGTTACAGGCATCCTCCCCCGGGGTCTCGGCGGTTAACCCGTGGGCTGGAAAAGAACGAGGTGGTGAGCTGATTTCCTGATTATGGACACAAAACACAATTGATTAACCAGCTCTGCCCACCACAAAGCCAATGGATCCCAATCATTGATTATTAGGCTCCTGAGGTGGAGCTCTTCTTCCCCTAGAAAATTGGTCAAGGAAGGAAGACTGGCTTTTTAGGGATTAAAGTATTTTTATTAAGAGCATTAGTCATGATACATCTAATCTTTTTGTTGCCTAGTTACACAATTTTTTCAGCCTGCTTAAATGAACTTTTGAAATACAAAGAAGCTGCAAAGCTATTTTCAGCCAAACAATACAAGGGCATACACACAAATAAGTCATTATTTTAACATACAAATAGACACATAAGGGAAAAGCAAGGACCAGTGGTCAAAGGCGACACGGCCACAAAGCAGCAGCAGATGTAATGTATAGATCTTCAAACACCGAGCCACATTCTTCATCATTGCTTCACACTTTTCATTCGTTTTTGCCTTTTCTCTGTTTGGCTCAGACACTCGCTGATATCAAATACACAAACACCAATTCAGTCACACAAACGCTTGAAGGAAAGAAGGAAAAGGCCACCTGTCAGACAATAAACACCAGAACTGCGTAGCCTAGCAACAGCTCAGAGGCAGGCTTATTAGCTGCAAGAATAGAGAAGAAGGCAAGAGGAAAAACTTTGGCCAACATTACTGTCAGTTACACACATACACAAGCTGTAGGCCACATGGGCTGCCAAAATGCACGAGCCCTGTTCCCAAAGAACCACGTTCTCCCCCAACTCTCCAAACGTGCCTAGTTTCCGATAGTCCTATATTTGTTACAGTCCATCAATCAGGCTGCTAAACTCAACAGTTTGGCCACTTGCTTTTCATTCTCTGTCTGCCAAGAATGGAATGTTTTTAATTGTCAAGTTGCTGCTAAGTCTTGTTGTTTTGTGTACGTGTGTGTGTGTGTGTGTGTGTGTGTGTGTGTGTGTGTGTGTGTGTGCTTGTTGAGACTAAATAAAGCTTTACTTCATTTCTGTCGATTACGTGTTTAGCACATTTTCTACGAAAAAGCTCTGCAGCTTCCTCTTATCTCTTCACTTGAGCCTTCCCTTTTCCTCTCTTCTTTCTAGCTTAAATCCCAGAATGTCTCAGTGATGGTCAGTGCCAGAACAAGGTGAGGTGCAGATGCTTGTAAGCTGTTGCCTCACTGAGTCAGAGAATCAAAGATGTAGAGATTCTCAGAACTGTTTGATGCCTTCTAAAATACTTTATACTTTCTCTCTCATCTCTGCTTTTGCTCTTCTGCCCAAAATGCAGTGTTCTTCCCATCACACATTTCACAATCTTTTTCCCATCTCTTCCTCTTACTCAGTGTTTCCTCCTTGCATCTCATTTCTCCACTGACACCAAGAGACCTCATATTGCTGCCTTCGCCTGGGAGGGATACATTTACTTGGAAGGCCTGAGGCCAGTGGTACAAACGTCAGTCTAGTGGGCCATACACAAAAAAAAACAACAACATGAATGTTGTAATGAAAGTTATAGAACAAATGCACAAAATGAGAAGACAGTTGGAAACACTCTCACGTACAAAGGCAGCAAAATACTGACCGCACACTCCTCATGAACACAAGGCAAATAAGGCACAGAATTATACTGAAAGGTCAATATTTACTGTCTTACAGATATTTTTCATGTGTGAAAATACTACTGTCTAAAGTGCCTGCAAATAAATACATGTCACATTTATTCAAGTGTATGATAAACCAGAAAGAGGAAGTATAACAGCTGACAAATCACAATACTTCAGACTTACAGTACGTCGTTGTCTGACGTAAATAGGCAGAGGTAACGTTGGTAACTGAATTAAACCTGCATGAGCAAGTTAATGACATTACAGCTGCCTTATCCCTGGCATAGCCCATCATTTGTGTGAGCACTGAAGTTCACATGAAACACAAGCACCTCTTTGATGATGTACTTGTAACTATTTATCATCACACTAACATGCACATTCACAGTAGCAAGCTGCCTTACTTTAAGCAATTCATAGTGCCAGTATTCCTCAACATTACAGTTTTAAATGGTACGATGGCTTTCAATCTTGCCCTTTAATCCCATTCAGATGTCATTATTCTTCTTATTATTGCTCAGATTGTCTTTAGTATTAATACACACAGAGTAGTTAGGCTTCTCTCCACTAGAGAATATCCCTACCTTCCCAAAACCCAGGTAAGATATTTCTTTGTCAGTTATCATTAGACTTAGACACAAATAAAAAAATAAACAACGAGAATTTCTTAACTTTAATGAGCCTTGATTAGGAGAAGACAGGAGGTAAATACTGCCTGCTTTCGCTGCAGTTCCTCTAACTGCAGATGTCAGAGCTTGTCAGGATGTAGCGATGAGGTCTCACGTTACTTGTTTTCCAGTGATATTTCAGTTGGATTTTGCATATTAACCAAATAACTTTTATCACAATTACTTATCATCTTACTGGTTCATTTGTTGTTGGAAATACTACTCAGCACTCAACGCTATCTGGAGCAGTGAGCTCAAGCGTCACATTTATTACAATAATTCCTAAAATGGCTTAAAAACCTAAACAGCACCTATTAACACATCGATTGTGAGACTTTATTGACACAAAAGCATAAGGCTCACTGTGGTAAATAGTTGCTAACAATGATGTTTTACTTATAGCACACTACGTGCTCCGTCATTATGCAGTAGATCAATGCTGAGTTACTTAGGATTACATGCTTATGTCTCACCACCGTAAATATTCACCGGCTGTTTCAATTTAGTGAATATCCAGTTGTTTTCTGAGCAGCTGCAATTAAAAAGGCATGTTGCAAAACACAGCTACATCACTGACAGCTTGTTATCTGGGAAGAAGTATCCATACCAGACACATGTACCACTTGTGCAAATAAAAGGCCTTTATATCAATGACCATCACCAGAATTAGCCGTTTCGCAATGAGCTGAAATTGAGTTGAATCAGGTTATGTTTAAGCTATTTTTTCGATTTATTTTAACTTATATGCAATGATAATAATAGCTAAAGGTGTGTTTGCTTCATGCTTTATAACACTTCAACTGAGGAAGTGGAATTTAATCATTCTGAGCTTGTTCTCATGTGTTATGAATTTCTGGTACATGAGATAATTTCACAAATGATCCCCTCTTTACAATTATGTATGTTAGTGTCAGACTAAATCCATGCTATTCTTTTCTCTATATTAACAAGAGCATCCAGAGAACGCAACTTTCTGACAATGTTTTGACAAATTCAGTCCAAAGACTCATAACCTCCTTGGTGGAGGTAACTGCATGATGGTGGTACTTGCTGGCCACCGGAATACAGTTTGTCTTTACCTGGCTGTTGAAACAATGGATCAAAGATAAGATCCTTGGGGTACCAGTTTGTAATCTATTCACATTCACCAGAGGGAAGACTGGTCTAAAACACAACAGTCAAAGACCTTGTGGCCATGGCATCGTAAGTGAACATCATCGGCAGAGTTGCTGTTGTTGATTAAGGAAGTTTGAACAGTAAAAGACACCATAGAGACAACAACACAGATGTTAATGGTCTTAAATAACTGACGGGGGTTTCAGGGGTCATTTTAAATGCACACAATCACTTTTAAAACCCATGTGTCCAGTTAAAGTGATTGAATTAGATGGAGAACTTTTAGTTTCATCTGATTTTCACAGCAACACTCCCGGGGATGTTGTTCAGCTAGGAGCATGTTGATCTTGAGAAATGTACTAATTTAAAAAAAAATAAATAAACATACAGTATTAGGAAGCAACACCTCCAGAGGCAACTGATTCAAACTTAGCTGATGGTGCTCATATAATTGGGTAAAAATCAAATCTGACAGGCTAACTTTATATAAACGAATGTGTAATCTCTAATGGCAAATTAAAGTTTATGATTGAAGGGTTTGTAGGCAATTTGACTTTCTAACAGACAACTGGGAGATTTATGGGATCATATGAGACATATATCAATCTCACAGCTGAACATGATCACAGACTTTCCAGACTTGTGCTTTTAAAACTGTTTGTCTGCGCTACTGAAATATCACTGTGCCAGGGAATCGTCTTTGTTTTGTGTTGAGCTTGATAAGGAGTACAAATTAACTGATTTCGCAGTCACAGAACCACTGGTGTGAGACACAGACCACCAATCATCTCCAATCAGGGCTTCATTTACTGCACATCTGTCCAAGTCGAGCAAAATGTTGCAGTGACGCTTCTTTGAAACTCTGAGGTTCCAAAGTAGGTTGCTGCTGTGGTGTCTAGGCAGTAATAATCGTGATGAACTTTTCATGTGACCTGCGTGAAACATAGTAACCCCATACACGCTTACACACATGCACATTTGCTGAAGATGCCAAGGTATAAACTTACCTTTGGCTCTGAAAACAGGAGCTCTGCTGAAAGGTACAAGGTCTGGCTCTCTCCTGAGGGGCAGCTGCTTGCTCCATGCCCGCCTTGGCAGCATTCACCCAGAACCTGGCATTAACACCCACACCATCTGTACCTGCAACTGCAATAGGCACAGCAAGGGCACAAGGATTAGCACTGTACCCGTTTCACATGTACACCGTTTCGTCTGGCCTGTGTCACGGCGAGTGGGATGCAGAAGGTAATCATAAGAGAACTGTGTTTCTTTCAGCTGGTTATAGGAATTTTGAGCAGTCCGTGCCACAAATTAATGAATCAACAGGGCTGAGTAAATTACAATTCACTTGATTTTTGAATAATCAAAACAGCACTGGTGCGGTCCTTGTGGCCCTTACATTTAGGAAAGTGTGAAAGAAGTGTGTACTGCGCAAAAATGAACACTTCAGTTGTTGACTTAAATCACATCCCTGTCCAGCGTTGTGTTCTGCACCGACAGTCAGTGTGGGAAGCTCGCTTGTAATTCACTTTGCCACTGCACAATAATCCCCTCATTATGAAAACATTTTCCACTGAGTCATCCAGCAGAGGAAGTACTTCACTGTGCATCAGCATCTACACATACATATATATATATACTGTTTGATATACTGTTTGTATATGGGTGTGTGCACGTAGGTGGACCTGTTGAGAACGTTATTTGGTTTTGATCTGTCTATCAACACAATTTTGGATTAAGGAATGCCAGCTTTACGGCAAGAACAAAAGACTTTCATTTAATTACTTTGAGATAAGTGAGGGGAAAGGGTAAAACTATGAGCCAACAGCTTTACCTCACACGCCTCTCAAATGACTTTGATTCGCCAAGTATGACTCAATGTCAATAATACTTTGTCAGACAGGGACATTGGCAGCTCCAGAGGGTAGTAAGACTTACTGTACATGTTGCACTGGTCAGGCTCAGGTCTGTTTGTTTGTTCTACCTGAATAGACCCAAAAAAGCAGAAATAGATTTAATTAAAGTGTTCACCTCTCTCTCCACCATGACATTATATTCAAATTATTTCAATTGTTTTAAAACTTGTACTGTAATTTCTGCCAAAGCCCCCACACTTCAATCAATTTGTCAATACCCATCTTCTCCATATCGCAGTTTCAATAAACTGGTTATATTAAAAAGAAATATTAGTATGTGAAATCAACATAATATACAATAGAAGTCAATTCGGTTCACACTCACCTTCTGTAAACAGTGTGGAGAGAACGAAAACACATTTTTCTTCTACTATTAACGAAAACTACACATAACACAGGAACTTCAGACACTAAAACAATACTACACAGCCAACAGACAACTTCAAGAGGAGCCTGCAGCAATGGACGCCACAAATCCCAATATTTAAGACACAAACAAACATGGTGTGGTCCGGTCCGTCACGGTGTGACCACACGGACGTGTCAGAGTCCAGAGTCTTTAGTTTCAACCCCTCTACATACATAGAGAAGTAACACCAACCTGAATGAGCAGTAAAACAGGAGCCAGGTGTTTGTGGTATCCTTCAGGTAAGAACCGTTTTTCTCTCCTCCATGAACTGTTCGAGGACTCACCCGAACTTCCGGCCTCACAGGCGGAATCGCCACCTTGTGGTGAAAAGTGGAAACGTTTCTCCATCAAAGGAGCAATCTCTTTACAGGCAAAAACATTTCATAAAACAAAAATGTGACCAATCTTGATCTTGATACAGACACTTGGCAGGTTTATCAGCTCTCGGAAGTGGCAGGTTATAGGCCTTCTGCACATCTCCATTTATGGCAGGGGACCTGCTTTGGTTGGCCAACGTATGAAGGTCCAGCACAGACGTGCAGTGTCCTGTGCAGATGGTGGAGACCTCATGGGTCCTCTCCTGGTTTGTTGTTGCTCTTTTCTCCACTCCAATCTCGGAATTCCCATCGTGCACATGTTACTTTGCAGGGTGGGGAAGTCAGCCAATGGGTCATAAATGTACTGCTCAGTTGGTGCATCGGCGTTTAACTTTGCCAGAGGTGTTTGTGATTTGCCTTGGACAGCAGCCTGAGTAGGGGAGGTCATGCTACTTGCCAATGTGGCAGTGGGGTTGACATGTGGGTGGAATGAGAGGGGGAGCTCCCACTGGTTGTGCATCTTCCCTGAGGCTGGAGCCACCCTTGATCATGGTGGAATACCAGCACAGATGGTTGCTGGTGGCGGGAAGTCCTTCTGAGTGTTGGAGGACGGGGAAACCTGCTTGCTTAATTCAGTGGGTGAGTGTGAGGTTTCATTTTCTTCGCCCACACGGTCACTCACTGACTCATCATCGTGCTACACTCACGTTAGTGGCGCAACTAAGCAAAGCATCAGAGGATCTGTGTCATTATCCAGCTGATAATATTTGTTCAAGCCGTTTCAATGACAAGAGGAGCAGGAGGATTCACTTAGGATTCACTCCTAGCCGACTGGACAAGGCCCAGCATTTTAACTTTAACACATGTTGATCAGTGACCAAACAGATGTATGCATGTGTATGTACATGTACAAATTAGCTTGGAAATCCGAACTGACAACGAGGGATGGACACTCTCAACTTAAGGGGTGGCACCAACAGGTGCATATCAGAATACCACTGCATGCAACTGAAAAGCCTCATAACCAGTCAGAACAACAAACAAGGTGACGTTACCAGAGCAACGGGAACGAGTCCCTGTCAGTTTGTTTTGGAGAGAAGTGAAAGAGTTTGATGGAGAGGCGGCGATGGAATGGAAATGGAGTCATCTGGTTGTCTTTTAAATGAATGTCCAACTCGTTTGCTGTTGACGCCTGATTCAAGCAACCACGCTTCATCTGCCGCAGCAGATGACTTTGACAGCGTAGCGTCATCCTGTTAAACCCACCCACAGCCTCTGCACACCTATATCAGATAGACCAACGTGACTAATCTGAGCGTAGTGAATGAGCTCAAACAGTTTGCGATCTGCAGAGCAAATGCATATTTGCCGGTGATACGTCTGAATTTCCAGGCTATTTATGAGAGAAATGAATAACATATGTATATCGATGATGTTAATGATGTTTCTCTATATAAATGGACACGTTTTTCCTCCAAAATAAACTATAGTATCTCACTTATTTATTGAGACAACTTCTACCTCCACAGTCATCATGCTCACCAACATTTTCTCCGTCTCTCTGTTGCCTCTTTATTTGGCTTCATCTCTCCCTCCATCACAGGCTTCAGCACGCATGAAGTCTCAGAAATGCGGGAATATCTGGGGGCTGAGAGATAAGGGCAAGGACAGATGAACTCTGTGTGGTGTTGCTGTACCTCCTCCTTGTACTATGTGCTCAGACATCTGTGTCTTCTCGCGTCTCCTGATAGAAACACAGGCATGTGGGAGAACACAACCATCTTTTGTATGAAACAGACGGTCACACTGTAACCACAGCCATGACAATGTTGAAATGCTCATGAAGCATCTGCTTTCTTTTTTTTTTATCTTTTATTGTCCACAGAGGAAGTGAGAGTTCTGATGTCAAAGCATTTCTCCAGTGTTGTGAAGCTTTTGGAGGAAAGCGTCATTTATTCTAAAATGTCATCTCTGTTGTGACCATTTAGTGTTTTGGAAAGGTCACTTCAATCACGTTTAATTTGAGGCACTGGCAAAGCTCTCTGCTTGTTGGATCATATTCTAAGATTTAACAGTGGTTAAAATAAACGTCAGTGTTTTTAGAAAGCAGTTGGCTCAAAGTTTGAACAGTGCTGTACTTTCAGCATGTTTGACTGAACCCAAATCCATTGTTCATGGCTCCATTCTGTACCTGAGGTGCAGCACCCTCTTCACATCATGACTTTTTAATGAGGCTACTCTTCAGTCACCAGCCTGTCGCCTGTCGTGCCGTGATGTGGAGCAGATGGTCGGGTAAGACCCGGGATGCGTTTGATAACGGAGTTATCATGGAAGCTCCATACGGCTGGTAAGCAGATGCGGCACATTAACATTATCCAGTGTGGGTCTCACCGATACGCTCGATCTGCATTTCAGTCTTGAGATCCATGTTACAGGTGTAGGTATACTCCAACCTTTTTTCTCACCAGCCTGTCTGCTTTAGGTCAACATCATGAATTATGAATCAACACTGACGGATAACAACTTGTTTAAGTGTACAGTATGTCAACCAACAGCAACATGGAGCATCCATTCAATATGTTACGGAAACCCCAGGTAGTTCTTGTGTAGACACCAGCATTTGTTATTAATTTCATTAGCTATCATTGTACTAATTAATCCGTCAAGATCAGTCACGCCTGCGTTTAACCTGCAATATCATCTCAAGCTGCTCACAAAAGTGAAGAAGTGATGCATATAGATAAATATTCAAACTTTTATGGTGGCATTAAGTACAAGAGAGCTGCCAGCCAACACAACTTGCCAAAAATTCATTCATGGGGATATAACATGCATTGATTTGTGAAATATTAATAATATGAATGAATATGAATATGAATAATATGAATGTATGAACTATAAATAGGTATATAGTGGAAAGGATTTACAAGTACTGTGTGATATCACTGTATTACAGTCTTATTGATTTTCAAGTAGAATATGACAGAGACAGAAAGAAAGAAAGAAGACAGCACTGCTTGTCCCTCATGGAGGAAATTTCATTACTGCACATGGAGAACATGCATGCAGTGTGCATATGGTGGGATTGACACAGTACATAGTGTCGTACACAGACAACACAGGCTGTTATGGGTTAGCTCTGGACAGCAGCCTCTGTCACTGTGGCAAACTTTATCCCCAGACCTGCCTCTGACTTCACTTGTTGTATTGAATTTGCTGTTTCTGCTGTCTGTCAGGTGGTGTTTGACCTCTGTCAACCTCCTACTTGACCTCTTTGCTCTCCACCACATTTCTTGGCAAACTGGGTCTGATGGCGCCTGTGGGTGGATCCAGGTGGCACGGAAACGGAGCAAACAAACATGGAGTTTCCCCATCCCCCTCTCATATTGATGGTTGGTTGGATATCATTTACATAAATTGAGCAGAACTTAAGTAGCTATATTACTTTATATCAGCTTCTTAAAGGAAACTATTGGGTAGGAGATAGTGACATGCTGCCATGGCAACCAACTGGACTATTCTTCTTATTATCATTATGAAGAAATGAACACTACCTGCTCATAAATGCCTCACATCTCAGAACTTGTGTCAGGCAGCAGCAACTCCTGGCATGTGTGTGGAAGTCTGTTTATGATCTCAGTCATACGTATATGTGGGTGAAAGGCCAACGCGCATTTCATTATCCCGACTATTTTGCACGCATATGGCACACTGCGGAAAAGTAATCATTGCGGTCATGTGCAAACCGTGGGAATGTCATGCAGTTTTAACTGGAGAGAGAGAGAGATGGGGTTCCGGCCTGTTGAGCATCAATTTCACGTTTAGTGAGCAGGAAGTGGACATTTATGTTAAACTGCAGGAAAATCCAATGATGATTAGTTTTAATAGATGGAGACAATGGCCTCTAAATCTTAACATCACAAACTATATATGGTAAATTAATCATTATTATTTAATTATGTAATTATTAACTGTTGCTATTATTGTTGTTGTAATGTATTATTCTTATTTGTGTTTTAATAACAATAATAGCATACAAATAACTGTTCATCATCATCATCATCATCATCATCATTATTATTATTATTATTATTATTATTATTATTATTATTATTATTATTATTGTTGTTGTTGTTGTTGTTGTTGTTGTTGTTGTTGTTGTTGTTGTTGTTCTTCTTCTTCTTCTTGTTGTTGTTGTTGTTGTTGTTGTTGTTGTTGTTGTTGTTATAGTAGGAGTAGCATTTGAACAAAAGATGTAGAATCACTTAATAAGAAAAGAACATTTGACATCCCTCAACCTGCTCTCTATGACGTGGACAGAAAGCGAGAGTGGGACTGGGCTGGGAAATGAGAGAGAGAGAGAGAGAGAGAGAGAGAGAGGGGTCTGCAGTCTGAATCTTTGGCGTCGCGCAGACCCGACGCGACGCTGACACCAGGCGCTGCGTTACTGAGGATTCATGCAACCTGCACGTTTCTGTCAATTTAAGATCCATGTCGACTGTTGGACATTGGTCGAGAATTGAAGTCGATTGTTTGGTGTGTTTGTTTTACTCGGGACCGGATCCCCGTGGTTCCATTTCACTGCATCTGCTCGTTTGAATCGTTTGAATTTAGTTTCAACGTGGATTATCGGCTGAGACAAATGGTTTCTGGAGACAAGTTTGAAAAAGACTACTAAGGAATCTCCTGGTTTTCTGGTGACGCATATGTGGAGTGGACGAGGGTTTTCCTCTTGAATTTTACGCGTGTGGAGTAGATCAGTGACCACTTCGATCCCATCTCTCCCTTCGCCTTCCCTGCTGCTGCCCCCTCTCTCCCTCATCCTCCTCCTCTTCTTCTTTTCAAGGTGCGAAATTTATCTTCTCAGACAGAGACTCTGAACCCCTCGGTCCCTGCATGACATGGTTCAGTCCAGCTGCGAGATCCGAGCCTCCTCCATGCATTGGGATTTTTCTCAGCACCGACACAGAGTGAATCTCCCGCTTCCGACCATCTGAGAAGTATCGTGCCCGTCCGACCAGAGAAGAAGCTCGGCCATGACCACCCCTTCAGACCGGAACGGAGCCGCTGGACTTGTTCGGGGGCGGGAATACGCATGCAGGAGAGGGGACAGGGTCGGGATTTTCGCTCTGATGAAGGTCGGAGTGCAGGCGCATCACTGGAGCCGGGTGCTCTTCTTGTATATGGGACTGCTGGCCGCTTCAGTGGAGGGTAAGACACACACACACACACACACACACACACACACACACACACACACACACACACACACACACACACACACACACACACACACACACACACACTCCCACCCACCCCACACACACACACACACACAGACACACACACACACACACACACACACACACTCCTTCTTCTTC
>CAAKHB010001982.1:269051-312272 GCA_901007665.1 Aeoliscus strigatus | reverse complement strand
ACCGCTGCCCACCCTCTGCATGCAAATCAGCATCAGCATCTTCCATCATGAAGCCGATTTTAGGATCAACATCAATGTGAGATGTGATGTGTTCTCGCACTCAAACTTACTAATATGGCAAAGGTGTGTGTGTGTGTGTGTGTGTGTGTGTGTGTGTGTGTGTGTCCGTGACAGCGGCTCCTCAGGAATCGCAGACGAGCTTGAGTCTTTTTGGGGCTGTCAGGTGCTCCACGTTAAGGCACGGGGGGGTGCGTGACAGACAACTGATCATTATGCTGCTATGCTGAGTGTGTGTGAGTGTGCGTGTTCCATTTGATTGTTACTAGGATTCGTCCAACTCTCAAGAGATTCAATCCAGGAAAATAACAGGTATGATATAAATAAATAACGACAATGTGTGTGTGTGTGTGTGCGCGTGTGAGAGAGACAGAGAGAGCGAGAGAAAGAGAGAGAGAGACACAGGCTGGGCCTAATTAAGCAAATTGCAGTCAGGTATTCAACAGATTATTACCGTCAGTTCCCTGTCTCTGCAGACAAACGGGGACAAACTCTTCTGATCATCCGTCTGTTGTGTACTTTTTTATTTTCTTTCGGTAAGTGACCCCCCCCAACCTCTCCACCTCCAATCCGAGCAGGTACTTTGGCCCAGAAAGCCAAATGTGCTATCACTGGCTCCCCACCGCTATTTTTAGTCAAAGCCAAGAATACCTCCGCGGCCACATTGTGAATCTGACGGTGTGTCACGGTTCTCCGCTCGCCCACTCACACTTTTCGGTCGGGACCATAATCCACCGAGAGAACGGAAACACTGGAGGCTTCGAGTTGGAGCAACTCTCTCCCACCCACTTTTGACCAAATCGTGTCATCCAGCACCCAGGTGAACCGCACACACACACACACACACACACACACTCATCTATGTAGAACTGACCATCCTGTGGGGTAAATCTCAGGGCAGCTCTATTCGCAGGAAGATGCCAGTTTTATTTGCGTCCGGGGAGCTTTTTATTGGCTACTCTCGCGCCGTTTGACTCTACTTTGGACACCAGTAAAGCGACTCTAACTTATTGCACTTATTTACAAAGGGGAGAGAGAGGCCGTGCGATCCCTCTCCCCCTTGTAAACTGTTTACCTTCAATGGAGGCGATAAATAATATAATATCAACACCACACGCCGGTGGTCTGACGCGTCCCTGCAGCCACCAGCAGTTGCCCCATCCTCCCGTTGAGCGGCACCAGAGCTACACACTATGCGGAGAGGCGGAGCCCACCCCCCGAACACGCACGTGTGACGCACGCGTCATCAAAGAAGGACTTGCCATGTCATGACTAAAACTGGCTGATCCACGTTTCCCGTGCGCTCACGTCGTGGACAGCTCTTGTCTCAGATGTGCTTTTATAACGTCTGTTTGTCTAAACACACACACACGCACGCACACACACCCTGTGATCTGATTATCGTTCCCAAGGGGCGCGCAGGCAAACACAAGACGTGTGAAAGGTGTCTGACAAAGATGTATTGAAGAGAAGCAGTGCGCATGGGATCAAACCCAGCTGTCCCAGCGGACCCATCGCTCAATGAGCAGTAATCAACCTCTATTCATTCAAACCTGCAGAGGAGAGCAGGCCAAGGGAGGGTGGAGGGGGTCCGAGTCTCCACTCCAACTCCACAGTGTCAAATCATCCGCCAGCGGTGCACGAAACAGTCGCTCAACATGTCCATTTACACGCAGCATCACGCATCTCGCGCCTCGCTTCTCAGGCACGCTCTCCTTTATGGAAAACGCGGCCATGATGCAACTTGGTGTAACGTCATGAGGGCTGGAGGGCTCGTGCCCCGATACGTTTTATCTTTTTGACTTCATGACATTTGCTTGGGCTGCTGAAGAAAGTGACGGGCCGAGGAGAGACGGCGTTTATGCGTGTGCACGCGTGGGGGTGGGAGGGTGTGCGTGTGCGCGTGTTTCCAGGTAGAGCAGGTCGTTGCACTCAACTTACAGACCAGCCAGGGCACACTGAGTGACAGCCGGTAGTTACAGACGCATTCACTTGACAAATGTATTTTTATATTTCACGTGTTACCATTTTCTGTTTTACATGATATTTTTTTTTTCTGTTGTACGTGGTATTTTTTTTCCTGTTTCTTCATGGTATTTTTCTTTTGGGGGGTGTTTTTTTCTTCTTTTCTGAGTATTTTTCTCAGTTAAGAGCAACATCTTTCCTTTGTTGAAAGCTAAATATAACGGAACCTTGTTTAGTTTAATGCTAAATGACTTTGTCTAGGGTTGAGACAGTGAGAGATCCTCCTGTCTTCAGTCATATAGATGGTGTTCATTAGTGATGGTGATGGTGATCATTAGTTTGTCAACTTTTCACAAGCACCGTAAGACTTTGCAGTTGTTTAGATGAAAAAAAAAAATCATTCAGATCTACTGGATAATGCAACGTTCATCCAGAATCAGTGGGGCACATATGGAAAGCTCCATGGATACAACATGAAGCATCTGAAAGACATTCAGGCTGCCTACGTGGTGACTCAAGGGACCATCAGGAGATTGATATTGGATTCATAGGGAGTGCAGCTGTGGTGCCAGATTTGCTGAAAAAAACAAACACAAAAAAGAGAACAAATGACTCAAACACTTTTTTGAGTGAATGCACTTGGTCGCTGAAAGAGGGAAAAAATTCGGTTGGATTCCAAACTCAATGCTTTTCAGAACCATGGACAGAGAAACCACTTGTGAACATTCAGAACCATGGACAGCTCCTCCTTCGCGCGACCTCGCTAAATGAGATGTTGCCTTTCTGCAGAGTTGACACCTGTCTCTCTCTCTCTCTCTCTCTCTCTCTCTCTCTCACACACACACACACATCTCAGACAGCTTGACACTATCATATCTCAAGGTTCTTGTCACACTAAATTAAGCAACTATTCAAATTTTTATGGGTGGGCAGCTGTGATGAGAGACTCATCGGGACATATATTCACACTGATTGACACCTTATGCAGAGCTGAAATGATTGGTGGATTTATTATGTGGCTAATGTACGGAAAAACTCATCGGAGGCATTTTTTATAGTTGATTTACTGCTAATGTCATTAGCTTCAACATCCTGACTGTTGCTTCTTTTTTTAAAATGTATAGACCAAACCAACGTAAGAGAAGTAAAGTAACTGTCCGTGGAAATAGTGTTTTATAGAGACAACGGTAATTACAGTGGATGCTCTAATCAAATCAGATATCAATGGGATCCCCACTCGGTAAATGACAATCAGAGAGGCACCATTCTGTTTATTTCATCCATGCTGAGAATGTAATGTGGAAAACAAACGAGGTGAACGCTCTATCCCCTACGTCCTATGGATTTTATACATCTGTCTCCCCTCCCTTCATTTGTCTGCTTGTTATTCTGAAACAAGAAATCCTCCACTACCTGCATGCTCTGTTGCCTCGTATATCCCATCTGCTGTCTTCATTCACCGTTGGGCAATAAATGAGCGGATGGAAGCTGAGAAACAGATGACATTAAGTGTTTGCTCAAAGCTGAGAGGACTGAGGGTAAAGTAGATGTGTATTACTATGCTGACATTTATTCCTTCCTGGGAGTGGGAGCAAGAGCTGTTGAGAGAAGAGGTGGTCAAGATGAGGATATTAGAGAAAAGAAGCAAGGGGAGGCACCAAAAACAGCAGGAAAGAAGACTGCCAGAGAAAATATACAGACACAGACGACAGCTGGAGATGCCAGCCACCAGGCGAGAGATAATCTGGGTCCAATGTTTCTTTTTGCCTTTTGAGAGCGGCGTGATTTTCCTCGTTATAGTAAACGATCTATTAGGAGGGATTATTTTCTTATCAGGCATCAAGCAGGCTGCTATTTCAACAACTAGCAGTCCAAGTAATCTTGTCGGCACATGGGTGTGTGTGGGTTCAGATGAGTGTGTGTTGCCACCCCAATCCACTCTTGGGTGATTAGACTAAAGTGTTGACAAGCAGGTCATTAACTAGCTCAAAAAGGGCCATTGTGCATGCACACACGCACGCATACACACACACACACACACACACACACACACACACACACACAGCTTTCGGGTGATGCAAATGTTCTCTCTTCATGAGTATCCTTATATTCCACACCCACCTGCTGATGCGTCATCCCCCCTCTCCCTGTCTCCCCCTTGTACCATCTTCCCTCCGTCAACCTCCTCCCTCCTCTTCACACAGTCATCTGTCTCCAGATGGCCGGAGCTCTGTCACTGTGCTTCGTCATACTAATAGCTATAACGTGGTGAATCACACAGACTTGCCGACTCGCCTCAAGAATATTCTTAAATGCATTCACGAGCACAAGCTGGCTTGTTTTAATGAATTCTCATCACCCATCCAACCCCTAACCTTAACTAAAACAAGCCTTTTTGCTACCACAAACGTCAGCCCTCAAAAGTATACATCTTCCCAGTTTTCAGACTCCATGCAGTAAAACCAATCACACTCACACTCATAATACAAAACATGTTCATCAAAGGGTTTCTACTTCAAGTCAGATGCACGTTCGAGGAATTTCTTGATTAAACTGGCACTCGATGTGATGGCAGAAGATCTAATTCCTTTTCAACAAAATACAATTGCTTCCTTTGACATTTAATCTAACAGCCACTTAACATTGTTACTTGCATTTGATGGTGTTTGCTGAAGTAAAATAGGCTGCTAATATCACGTGTACATACTGTATTTCTAGGCTCTGATACAAGCAGAGAAAAACGTGCAATAACTTTGTCATTTATTGTAACTATTTATACAGTGTGTCATTGTACTCCCACTGACTGTTACTACTAAGAACTGCGAATCAAATCGTATCTGTTGTAGTCGAGGTACTGCAGCACAAACTGTACCTGCCTTCTTCTGTAATAATTTCACCTCTGCCCCACATCCTCCTCGTAGATGTGTGTGTTTGCACTGGCAAGCTCCCAGATGTGGATGTGTGCGGCTCCTGTATCAGCTGTCAGGCAACACATGTCACGAAAAAGAACATACAGGCTCAGTCAATATCCCCCAGATAAGAAAGGTAAACCTACATGAATAAATCCAGAGCGCACAGCTCCACCAGCCACCTCAGCTGTAATAGACATGGCTCCATCTTGATGATTGTCTTCCGTTATTATCAGATATGGGCCTGTGCTCCAAATCCCCACAAAGTGACAGGCAGATGTAGATGACATGACTGTGTGGTATAGATACAGAGCTCAGCCTGGGGTTTCCTCAGCTTCCGGTCTTACATTGTTCTTATCAGATGTCAGTGATCCTACAGATTGAGGATCTGATCCCGGGCAGGAGATATATTGTCTTTCTGTTTCTATACAGCCTATCTCTTTGTGGCCAAAGTGTAGACCATCTGTCAGAGGAGAGAGACTCATTCTGTGGAGAGAGTTAGTGGCTTGTAATTCTTGCTTGTTATTCCAATGAATGATCACAACCTTGGTTGCCAATGTGATGCACAGCCAAAATGTGTCAGAATGAAGAGCAAAATACTGGCTTTCATGTCCTCATTAATTTACCTGTGCACAAGTCAAAAAGCAGTTGAGAGACAAAAAGTGTATGGGCCATTATGAGCTGTAGGAACGTGTTCTTTATTTGAAAGACATTTAAAAGCATGTGGGTGGTTTCGTAGCTCATTGGCTGGTTGTTATCTGTTGCTCTCTAATGCTTGAGCCATCTGAAGGGAGAGTTTGGATGTGAGTTAAAAGGTTGATTGATGATCTGTGTCTCGTCCACGTCTTAGTGACAGATGATATCGTCCTACGGGGACAGTTATGACCGGACCATAGGATGCTGACGTCCTCTTGGGTTTAACGCAAACTGGTTGGAGAGGATCAAATGTTCATGACTACACTCTGACAGATGCACACAAACATAAACATCAATGTAAAGGTTGGTGATTTCATACATTTAACACATCCAGAATCACAACACCTGTCCTGAACATACTGTACAGTGGTATGTGCCACAATGTGTGAACTTCATCAATTTCTGGTGTAATTTAGAAAGTCAGTGTGACCTGAACATAATTCAACCTAGGTTGAGTGACTCAGAGAGTCCAGCTGTCACATGTGAGGAGAATGAAAATGAGGTGATAACTGACTTTCACTTTTAACAGTGGTGTCACATATAATTAATCAGGGTTAAAACAGCGAAAGGTGAGAGAGAGAGATTTCAATCTGGACTGTGTATATGAACGTCATCTAGATGTACATGTCTGTGTGGGTTTAAGTGTAAAACCAAGTCAAGTAATAGTACATAGTTGCAGAGAGGGATTTCTCTTCATATGTGTTTGCCTACTTTCTTGTTGTCATGGGAACAGTATCCAACTTCTCGGAGAATTGTGGTGTATGATTTTTTTCAGTTGCTCTTTTTCGTTTTTTTTGCTGCCTCTTGTGTTCACATAATCATCTTGTGCACGTCAATACAAATATCTAATCACAAAAACACACGAATAGTTTCACAGTGGTGCAGTACTGTGTTGAAGGGAAAAGAAATACTGTATGTCCCCATGCAAACATTGAGCCACAATTAAAGCAACTGCATGTTAAGGGGAAGGAATGGAGTTTGTTTCCTTCCCTTTAGGATGCAGTTGTTTTAATTGCAGAAAAGAAGCACCTTAATTAGGGCACCCAGACATTTCTGCCTGTTGTCAGGGTGGCTAACGAAACCACAATGGGGCATGTGTTCTCTCATCCCGACAGAAGGAGCGCAACGTCTCTAAAACAAGAATGTGTATGTTTGTACAGTATGTCGCTATGCTTCAGCCCTGTAAATGACTGGCGACCCGACAGGAGGAGAACATCAACCATGTCTTTGGGTCTTATTCGCTTGAGGCCTGGGATTGTAGGCTGCTGCCGAGTGGTGATCACGCCCACTTATTGTTGGGCTGTTGAAATGGATGGATGACAAGAAACACATCTGTTCTCGAACTGGGTAAAAATCTTAGGTAAACTCGGGAGGATGTGTGTAGTAGCCTTATTTTTGGGTGGGTGGCTCAGCTCCAGTTCCTTTTAGCTGGCATGACTGCTGGTTAAATATGACCCAGCTGGAAGGAACTGCCTCCCCCCACCCCCCTTCTCTTCCTCCCTGTCTGAAAGAACACATGCTCCATTGTGGCGTCTTCAGCAGCCTTGACAACAGGCAGGAATGTGTGCATGCTTTGCTGCATGCGCAGATTTCTGTGCATGAAACTCTTTGATTCTCACTCTGTCTTTGCATTTGGAAAATTCTTTCTTCACTCTCCAGCTTTCTTGCTGTGACAATGTATGCGTGCGTATGTATGTGTTGCCATAGGTGTCAACAGATCCTTGAAGCATACAGAGAAATGCCTGTGCTACCGTTCTTAATGTGTCACATTGAAGGCATTGTATAGGTGCATACTTTAGTATTTACATTGTGTGAAACCCACACACACTCACACATGTGTCCTTTCATTGGTCCGCCTCACATATTAGTAAAGCAAGAAGCCATGATATTGTATGGATGGACCATTTAGCATACAAAGGCATACAAGCTAATTTCTTTTGCCCTTTTGAAGAAATAATATTTACCTTTCAGCTCAGTGGTTTAAATAAAAGGGTGAGTGCTAAGTGAGAGGGAGCCTATCGCTTCTTCTAGCACCTTCCACTATATCTGGCTTCACTGTAATGACAGACAGTGTCGTCCTGGCCTGCACATTAGCCTAATGTATGGAGGTGAGTGGGATCGCTGAGCTCGCCCATTTCCAATTTAATGGCGGCCATCTCGAGGTTAATTCGGATATGATGCGGTCAAGGCGTGCATGTGCACCGACACGTCAGGAGACAAATAGTGATGCAGAGAGGATCTATGGGGCGGAAGAGTTTATCTTTACACCAGGGAGGCACTCATGACTGACACACACACACACACACGCAGGCTTGGGGGTAGTTAATTGTCTGCGTATGTGACATGTGATAGTGCATATCATTGTTAATCTTTGTTAATCAATAAACACTGGCGGGCACATGTATTTGGTTGGAAATTATTTGCTCCAGTGGATTGCTCATTATACGTATGTACATGAAAAACTATTTTTTTTTTCAAAGTTGTTAACTGGGTCTGTGGCAATTAATATAAGGAATATAAGGGAATAAACCTGTAATTTACAAAACTGAAATTTACTCCCTTAACAGGGATTTTGTACATAGTCGTAGTTTATGGGACAATCTCAGAGCTGATGAGTATCATCAGAACAGTCATGCCTTATCATAATCTGTTGAAGTATTACACAAAAATACAGGTTTGTGGTGAAAATGGGTGGAGCATTTGGCAAGAAAACTTGACAATGCAGCAGTTTCATATTTACTCTACATACAGTACATTGGCTTTAGGTGAAGGTCTGCAATTTCAGTGTTTTTAGGATGTAAACTTTTATCAAACATCACAAGTAAAGCCTTTCAGCTGAGTGTAAGAACATGATGGTGTCTGTTTCGTTGCCTTTTGTCCAAAAGCAAAGTCGGGGAGACGAGACAGATTCGGGGAAGGATACAGAGCCAGACAGAGATAATTACACATTCAGACAGCCACACTTTTTTATTGCGAATATTGTCTGTGTCTATGTGGATGTGATGTTGGGATTATGTTCACGCAGATCAAATTCCTTTGCGCTGCATTCAGAGGAACTGTCACTTGGCAGCAGAGTTATACAAATTTGAGACACTTTCCTGAAGTGTGGATTACAGTTAATGTGTGTACAGACAGCTGATATATGCAGGTAAACATGAGTTACACACTCGTCTCTAGCATCCCTCGGCAAAGATCTCCACAATCAGTGCTGTCCTGCTGTTAATTTCACACTGTCCATGTGTGACCTCGCCAGAGTGAGGCAACCAGAAGCAGAAAGAAACAGTCAACCCTCGTTGTCTTCCTCTTTCCAAGTCATTTACTCGCGCCGGTCATTGCTCTTCCTCCCCTTGACCTTCTGACATACTATTTCCTGTGCATTTCTCCCTCTTTTCCTTTCTGCCGCCCTGCACACACACACTCTCTCTCTCTCTCTCTCACACACACACACACACACACGTCCCTCATCTCACCTTTGCTTCTATTATTGCCTCAAAAATCTATTTTCTGAATGTCCATACATTTAGTCAGTCTATTCTGTGTCTGACACCTTCACCTGGTGTCAATCTGTCTTTCTCCTTTTGTTTCTCCCTCCGCTCTTGAAGGGTTGTTGCCCTACCGGAGAACAGCGCAGTGACCATCAATTCATCAAAGTGTCAGCGAGCGCTGCCACTGCACTGTATGCCCCTGCTGCTAAACAACTGCTCTGGAAAGCAAACACTGCATCTTACACACAAAAGCTCGTAATAAAAAAAGACAGAGACACTGGAGGGTCACCCAGCAAGGTCACACCTCTCTTTGCACCGGTTTGGCAGCATGCACACCCAGCACCAAGGATGTTTTATGCCAAGCAGCGCGGTCCCAGTGACACAGACGGACGATATATCTGTTGCACATTTATGGACATTCAGCAACGTGAATACGATGAGAAGCCATTTGTTCCAGGAGATGATTGATGAAGTCTGTTAGACACTGCATACTGTCTACTAATACAAGTGAAGAAGCACACATCACACATCTTACCTTTTGTTTTGTTGTCTTTTGGGATTTGGGGCGTGCCAGCCTAGAACAGCACTGCCAGCAGTGTGTTTATGTGGTCTTTATGGTGCATCACTGAGGTCAACTGAATTTACATTGGAGGGGCTTCGGCACAGGTCATCAGCTCCCAGCAGCTAATTTCATAATGCACCCTGGGCGACACTTAAATTATTCAACCTTGCCCTGAGTGCTACTTAATCAAAGGCTGTGGGTTGTTGGAAAACGGAGGTGGAAGTCTCACAGTACCTCAGTGTACTGGGGGTGTAAATCACCACTTTCAGGCTGTATACTGTATCAGTATGTTGGATAAAGATAAACTATTTGGATCACAAGTTCCACCATGATACGACTGCGATTCGATTTGATACAGAGGACTGTGATTGATATTGGACGATATGATAAACTAATGATTCAGACTGTTAAATGAAAATTAAAATCCAAATTTGATAAGACAGTTATCTATAAATACATTATTTGATGAAAGATGAAATGATCAGTCAGAGTTTTTGGTTCAGCTGAGCAGCAGCTGGATCTATGCTCATGCTAACGTTAGCATGATAACATTTGCGAGTCCGTCCTCATGAAGCTGCCTGGCAGATTTAACATGTTAACTAAGTATTTTATCTCAAAAAAATCATCACAAACGTTATCCAACAGTGCAGCGGCTCTCTTTTTGATACTAGCGCTGTTCTAGACATCAGATAGAGGTGGAATATGGTGGGAACAGCAAAATGGTGCCTGAAAGGAATGTGTAGAGAATAATAAACTGCATATATTATAATCAATGGTTATAAATAGTATTTGTAAAAATATAAATATTGCATATGTATGCATATATGTCTGTGCACACAATTACACAATTACACAGCTTTGTGCACCACAACTAATGAGGTTGTTTTATTGGCTCCATACACAACGTGCCAAAAGAGCTAGCGCATCAAAAGTATCTCACACCCATCCCTCTTACTTACTTACTTACTCTGCGCTTGTGAAACTCAGACATATTGATGTTCTCCGTTGGTCCTTAATACCCACAAAAAAGCCACTATCTCAAGACAACTTTGATGCTTTTTTTGTTAAATTAAATTCTGACCCATGCTTTTTTTTTTTTTTTTTTTGCAAAGATAAAATGTTTCTGGCTTCAGCAGAAAAAAAGCAGCCACTCTAAAAGCACTATCTTGGTCTTTTATCCCAGATTGCATGTGTCATTATCGATTTAAGAGTCGGTCACTTGGCACAGGTGATCACATCTCACAATAGCATTCAGCCGAGCTCCTCCAGACTCAAGTGGACTTACTGACTCACTCATGAACCTTTTCTTCCTTCACTTAATTGCGCCCATAAAACACAAAGTCTGTGCCTGGTCCAGCACCAGTCGTATATCCTCACGTACAGCATGTTCCATCTTATATGAAGTGCTTTTATTCTGCACGAAATCACTGATGACTTTTTCCCCCATTTTGTATTCTCTCCGGCATTGTTTTGTCATTCATCCATCAGATCCTTTACGCCTGTTTACAAGGAGTTCACGGCTCGCTGTGACCCCTATCAATCTCTGCCATGGGCTGCTAATATAGGCCATTGATTGGCATTTTCTCTGATAGGCTTTTGTAATGAAAGAGATTATTGACCAGTATGAAAGTCAGGGAAATGCGGTATTACCTGCTTATTAGCATTGACCTGATCTGAATGTGGATACTCATTTACTGAGCCTCTAATGAAAAATCAGATGGCAGCAGCTCTTGCTCTGTTTGGGTCTGTTTTTGTTGCTTTCTCTTGTTTCTTAGGATGGATCAGAAATGAAATAAAGAGAAAGAGAAGTGTGTGCTCAGGTATCCTAATCCCTCTCTGTTTATTCTCACCAGTGCCCGTTCAGAACAAACAGCAAGCTGGACTCTCAATGCTGCGTATGCCTCCCTACAATATACAAGTGAGAAGGGCTCATGTGCACACACATTAGCATCTTTTGGAAGAGGTCAAGCATATGTGAAGTGCTGAAATGTGACGGCTGTGAAGCCCCCCCCCCACACCCCTTTTTTCCCTTCCTGTGACAGGCCCTTGGGAGTCAACAGTGATATGATACATGTACTGTGACTGGAGATGCTATTATCCTCCTGCTGCTGTCAGTGCCGTCTAGCCACTTGTCCTGTCACTGCTCCCCACCCCCACCCCTCCCAAAACAAAAAAACAAAAACAAAAAAAAATGAACAGATAGCTATTACATGTTTATTTGTGTGGTATTGCAGTACTGTACTGTACTGTAGAACTCACAAGCACTCCTGGTGCAGCATGTTGATCAACTGAAAACTGCTCACATTTGATCACTTAGAAAATATTCTCATATTTTCAAAATGTTGCATTTATTCATCTGGTGACTGAGGGAATACTCGTGTCCATGTTTAATTTTTCTCTGTCCTATTCTGAAAGGATTCAGCTTTTAGATTATGTCAGAGGAATACAAATTGCCTCAGTTTTGTCTTTCTTGTTTTTCTTTCCTCTTCCTCATTCTTTATTACACGTAAATCCCTGCTGCTTTTTCAGACACACGGCATGTTACAAAGCAGAAATGTGGGTCGGATATTTCGCTGTGGGACTCCTCTACCCATCGGAGAGACAGCACAGGACCTGTATGTTTCGCAAACATTCAGTGAGGGATGCACACTTCCCCTGGGGGTGGGGGTGGAGGGAGTGGAAAGAAGGCAAGCTGTGTAAAAGCTGTGTTTGCTTAAGATTCTTTTGTTTTTTCAAACCCTCAGGTAATAAAACTCTTCTTCTGTTTTGATTTAGGACATACGTTCATGCATTCTGAGTATGGATTAAAGTGAGCAAACGGAAATCTTATCTGCATTGTGCGACGCATTGTTTGTTTTGTTGAATAACCTGGGTTATGTGGATAACAGATGTCCTCCAATTATACCCTAATAATTACATATTTTATGCAGTGTGCATTATAATTCAGGTTCTTGGCAGAAGCAAACAGAGGGAAAACATGGATCATTCTAAATACCATCTACTATTGCATGACTTTGTATTGTATTGAGACATGGGGAAGAAGAAAGAAATACTCCTCCAAATGGAAATGATCCTGTCACATAAAGGCTGAATTTGGCGTGTTTACCTGTCAGACTCGCCGCACGGTGATTGAAAATGAAGTCTGCTGATCAGAGCAGACGGGCAATGTCACTGTCACAACTAAAGGGTTGTGTCACCAGCCCCACGCAGCCATCACACATCTAGTCTTCAGTAGGTATGTTTGTCTAAAATGCACTTGAGCTGCAGAGTGTCTCGGCACATTTACATCTTCTACTCCGTCATTATTTGTGATTGATTACAAGCTCTGTCACTGATTGAAAGTCACACCAGTTTGTAGATCAGTCGCAGATGAAGCCTTCTAGCTCGGGGGAGTCACACATCCATCCCACGCACTGAACGGATGGACACACACAATTAAAATTTCAGACCGAAGGCAGTATGAGCATGAAATGTAAAACGAGTTAATGTGCTGCAGAAGTATGTGTGTGTGTGTGTCCTCACCCCTGCCCCTCGTCTTCTCCAGCGATGTCATTTATTTACATAGGGATCTATTAGTAATATGCTGAGAGGGCTGGTGAGGGAACAAGTCTGTGATGATGGAGGCACTGCTATATTAATGGCCTATTACGTTTGCTGTAGATGGTAACGGATGGTGTAGAAAATTTGCTTTCCTGGACATAGAGGAATGGCTTTTATGAGAGCTGACGCCTCAGTACAGTTCTTCATCCTGCTGTTGATGCCTGACTATTCTTTGTTTTTGTCTTCACAGCCCAGAACTGCAGTTACATACTACACAGTCCCAATGGGACGATAGAGAGCCCCGGCTACCCCTACGGTTATCCTAATTATGCCAACTGCACGTGGGTGATTGTGGCGGCAGAGCACAACCGGATACAGCTGGTGTTTCAAGGCTTCGCCCTGGAGGAGGACTTTGACATCCTGTCTGTATATGATGGGCCTTCCAGCCCTGGAAACCTGCGGACACGGTAAGTTGATAATAATATGCAAGAACTCTAAGAAGATTTCTTTTTTATGTCGAGCAGTCTACCATGAAATGATTCAATTCTGACCTCTTTAAGGAGAGTCTGTCAGTTTGAGACACATCAGGCTAATTTGGGAAGAGAAACACTAGAAAAGCAGCCAATCTCTTGCTGTACTCTCTTCAGAGATGAAATGTAAAGATGAGAATTTGATCACAGAGCAGCACAAAGTTCTGATATCACGCAGACTCATTTCTGAGCCTCTCAATCTTTCTTACAGATCTCATTGTTCTCTCAAGAGCTTCTGATTTCAGGAAACGTATTGAGAGAATAGGAACAGTGTATGCGTTAAATGTCACTCTTTTGTCTGGAGGCACACAAACATTTCAACAGTCAGACAGCTTTTTAAAAAGTCGTTTCAATCCAGATAAGTTGTCGCTAAGCTGGTGGACTCTTGTTAACCTTTGTGGTTCATCCGCATACTTCAGATATAATGTTAACTGTTATTCACTGACATGCAAACTGTTGTATTCTTTCCTTCATTGACCCATTGAACTAACATTTATATCATTAGCCACATCTGCCTTGTATAAACATACACATACCCTTAGAAAGCTCAGAAATGCAACTATAAGCACAGGAAAAACATTCTGATGACAATCAAACACCAACCAATGCAGATCACACGGGGCCAAAACAGAGCAACAGCATAAACAAAAAGAAACACAAATAGAGCTGCAACATAGAACAAGTGTCTTTGAAAGCAGAGATTACACCGATTATATTCGTACTGTTTGTATCCCTAGAACCAGGGATAAACTGGAAACTGTATCTGTTTGTAAGCCATATTTTTTTCCACTGTGAGAAAAAAACGTATGTGTGTGTGTGTTTTGAGTGTGCGTTTATAGGTATATTATAGGTTACAATCACAGAACAGCAACATTTTCTGACCAGTTAGTTATATTAAAGTCTCTTGGGATTCCTGTCACCCTTTCCTTGCAAATTATTGAATGGCTACCTTATGTCAGCCTTCTGGAAATCGATGCAGGTTGGAGTCTCTGTCGACCCTTCTGTTTCTGCCTGTCAATATTGCGAACCCGTCTCTCCCACCTCTCCTTGGCCTTGCCCGGACTTGTGTCTCTCATTCTATGCCAGCGGTGCCCCCACTGCATCTCCCTGCAGAAAGCCAATAAAAGAGGAAAGAAATCCATTATGGATTGGTATTGCGCTGTTATCCTCAGCCTTTCCTGTGTGGACCTCTGGGCTGTGTTGTATATTGATGCTCCAGCAAGAAGTGTCTGTGTGTGCACATTCCGCTGTTTCTGTCTGAGCGCTTTGAAATGGTGAAAGAAAGAAAATGAATTTGAAAGAATATAGAAGTGGAAATGAGTGTTGGGAGACAGAAGACAGTGAAAGAGAGGAACAAGGAGTCAAAGTGTTGATGTTTCTGTAGATTCGGCATGTATTGTGTTTTGTAAACGTTATCAACACGCTGGTAGTATACTCTCGCCAACACGTGCACATTCACTCATGCCACATGTGCCTCACCCTTGTCACGTCATTATGAGTGAATTCTGTTTCTGAATTGTGAAAAGCCAGTGAGGAGGTGGTTCCCACACAGGTGCAGATAGAAGTGCACCTTCTCTGTTGTTCATTGTACTTCACCCGAGATCAGGGCTGTCGAACCTATTCTACTTCAGGTGCCACATAAGTACAAGTACATTACGAAAATGCTTACAATTGAGAGACTATAATTTCACAATATTTACAACCTGAAAAAATAAGTCATTTCAGTAGTACAGGCACGTGGGAACTGAAGAATATCATATTTCACTTGAAACGTAACAGGATGTTGAAATTATTTTAAATTCATATGCATTTCCACATGAACTGTGTCATGATCCAGACCACTTGACCTGATTCACAACACAGACTAAAGTGGAGCGATGAGGTTGTTGGTGTTACTGAAACAGTGGAACAAGAACAGCAGTTGCTTATTGATAGACTGCTGTTGATTATATACAGTATATTCTACTTGGTTCCTACCATCATTAATACTTATAGAACTGCTATGACTGTTGCCATGGCAGCGTGGCCCAAGTAAGGACACAGACCCTGAGACCGGTTAATCTCTATCTTGAGAGGACCATGCTGGAGATTACTGAGGCCCGTAACCCTCTATGAATACAGCAATCTCATTCTTCTCCCATCTGGCCAGAGAGGAAGGGACGATGCATCCCTACATCCCAGTCAACTACATCCCCCACTACTGCTGACAGTTTGGACAGGACCTTCGATCAGAGCTTCAAGCAGTGTCTCACAGCAGAGCAGGAAGGATCGTGGTTCCGAGCTGGTCCCACGCTGATCTTCGTCTTGCCGTGGTGCTGTGTTGATGCTTTTTCCTCATTTCAACTGTGGCGTCTTGTGTTGATGTGAGGACAGAATCTAACAGTGACGCCTTTTAAACTGTCTAGGCAATGTCACATTCGTACACCTCCACTGAAACACACACATTTTTATACACGAAGATGCACGTGTGATAATTCTCCCTTCCCTTTGCGCTCATCCCTCGCTTGTGCCAAAAATGATTTTCTTCTATGTTGAATTCGCTCTCACTTTCTTTAGCGCCTCCTCATCTTTCTTTTTTCATTCTCTTTGTTTTCCCCTTTTTTGTTCTGCATGCCATGTTTACCGACGGTGATCAGCCCTCCCTGTGGACCACGTTATAGGTTGTGGACCTATAAATAAATATTCCAAACATGAACCTAAATAAATATTTCCTTTAATCTTGAGCAGTCATACCGATTCATTGTTTGTTTCACTTCGTGTTCGTTCCACCACCCTTGATTCAATTTATAATTTTTTCCTCAGAGTTATTTGTTTTCCATTTAAAAAACGCGGTTGTCACAAGCTGCAGAATCAATTATCAGTGGAATGTTATTAAGGTCATAGCTGGTCTTATATGTAGGCACATGAACTCTTATGATAAGCATGATAGACACTATGATAAGCAGCATGGAAGATGCCTTCTTCTGTTTTTATGCGTATTTTTTCTACTTCTCATGTTATTGTCTCCTCATTTTGTCAACATTTTGATCCACAATTGTCGGTGCACTTTCCTCGATCAGCTTTGTCGATATACAGTTCTATTCATCCTCCTCAGAACATTATTTCAGGAGAGGGAGAAGTTACTAGAGTACGTGAAGGCAGCTCTCTTCTCTTGCATTACTCTCTGTGAAGAAACAGAAGGACTTGGCAGTCTGGTCGGGGTGGTGGATAGAGAGAGAAAGAGAGATAGATAGAGAGAGAGAAAAAGAAGAGACAGATTTTCAGCCTGCAGGCTCGCATGGACCTAAATAAGGAGCACAAGTGCATGGTGATCGGGGTGGTATTAACACTACAGTCAGCCCTCAGCGCTGCGAGGACAGAGTGTCAAAAAATGTGTTAATGTGTGATTGTGTTTGCGAGTGTGAGAGCTATACAGTGTGTGTGATCAGACTTTGCTTACAGAGGACGGGGGCTCGTGTGTGACCCATCCCAGCGAGCTGACTCACAGTGTCAACAGAATCACAGTTTATTGGAATTCAGATAAAACAAATCCAGCTCTCTCAAACACTTGAATGCACGGAGCACAGGAAATGGCAGTGGGCTGGGAAAGCTTGTCAATTTTCTGACACAAACCAATTTCTGACACATTTCTGCTGTTTGGCGAGCACTTGAGAGACTTATACTTGTAGAATATATGCACATATATGTAACAACAAGACTCCTAATGCTTCTGCATGATGGGAGCTGAAATATGGGGTAAAAAAGGACTGGTTTAACCTTCAAAGTGCTTAAACCAGTATTTCATCTATTTATCGATGAAAATGGTCAGATAAAAATGATTTTTGTTCTCATTTTCACTGCATTTATCAAGCAAAAATATAAATATAATCTGTGATGGCATTCTATTTTCCCCCCTTTATCTTTAATATTTGATAAAAGATTATAGTTGTGATTGTAAACCAAATGTATATGCATCTTCAGATCCTATTGGTCAATATTTGCCGTATAAACTGTGTCAGTCAGCAAAATAGAATCTCCTACATCATAGTGAATATGACTGTAACCCTGTGAATTCAGTCTTCTGTCATGTCGAGCATTTGGTGTTCGTTTACATCCATGTGTGAGCGCATGCTGTCACACAGTGAGTCAAAGAAAGAGCCCATGTGTGGGTCAGGGTGACAGTTGGTGACAAACAAGGCACAGCACTTTCTGCCTCAACACTTTGCCATAGCCGTAAGTCTCCCTGGCGAAAGCCTCGGCCATCAATCTTTCCCAATGCATACTTTGGAAAATGACCTCCTGTGACGCACACGTGCTGAGCGTGTTGCTCCATCTTTTTATGTTCATCTTGCTCTGCGAAAAATGCGGTTATTTTTGTTTCTGCTTGTACATATGTGTCGTCGATGGATTTCTCCTCACAGACGCACAAGTAATGCAGTGATGACTCACACATATTCCTTTAAGTCTAAGCTGCTAATATAATAGGGAGACTGCCACTTATCAACGCCAGCTTTAACAATGGGCTACAAAAAAATGAAAGGAATTGGGAGAAAGAGTGATAGTTTTTTTTTCATCATCTCACATTGTGAATAAGTGAAATGATGAGGATATTAATGGCAGAATTATTAGATCCAGAAACAACAGAGTGACAATCAACTAGATGGCTGTAAACCTATACTCTACATCCTGTATGACACCCATTGTGCTACTGACGTTCCCTCCTGCCTGGTTCTACCAGGTCCCTCACTGAAGTAAAAGATTAAAGGCAGTATAGCTTTAAAAAAATGTGCGCATTTCTTGTGTGTGTACATATTCCACCACATTGTGAGCAGTTTAAACCACCATCAAGTCAATGGAGCGCATCAAGTAGCCAGCTATAAATATAACCCTAACATAACAGCTTCTTCAAAGTCTGAACACTTCTACGCATCTGAGTGGAGAAAATATAGGTGGATTCAGAATGCAAACCATAAGTAAACAGTAAACACTCAAAATGCTAGCATATTGTAGCAGAATCTGTATTCATGACTTGATATTAGATCGTCAGACCTGGTGTATTTGGCCAGTCAGTGAAAAATGCCACTGACCACAACCATTTTAACAAGCCATCTTTTGTAAAGGGCAATTTTACATTTGAAATACGTCACAACATGAGCGGTGGGTGTTGGTCTTGTGCTTTTCTCTCACTGCAGGGAATTCAAGTTGTGAAATTGCACGATTTATGCAAATCACGTTTCTCACTTGTTTTCAACAGTGAGACACTCAAGTGCAGCAGATTTAAGTAATGTGCAATATCAAATATGTTAGGTTTGTTGTTGCACAGGGCCACGAAAACAGGAATGCCACTGTGCAGCTTTTTGCCACTCATTTCCAGGTCATTTTGCCGCCATGGAGCTGAAATGATGTGGCATTTATTATTTTTAATGGCGATAGTAGGGCTGATTTGTAATATATCATTTCTGAAGGGAATTGTGTCTGTTGTGTCTCCAAATAATCAGTGCAGCAACAAGTTTCATCAACTCAACTCCACCTGGATCAAACAGACGTATTCAAATGCTACCATATCATGTCTCATTGAGATTGAAAGTCAGATTTTTACCTACTGATTAATTTCAGACAGTCCTTTGGACTGATCCTGAAGCTGTGAGCGGATCAATATGTTCAGAAACACACTATTCATGGACCATCATTGTCACCTTTTTAGTGTGAACCAATGAACCAATTATCCTTTTCTTTGTTTTGTTTTCTCATGTGATAATGTGTGTGTGTGTGTATGTGTGTGTGTAAATAGGGCAATTCTGCCCACTATCTTTTGTCTTGGTTTTACAACTAAGTGCCAATTTGTACAACGAAACAACATCGTATTTGGTGTTTATGTCTGTTAATGGATTTGCTAAAGAAATAAGCTTCATCACAGTGACAGGTACACTGTTCAATGGCTGCAGGAAATGAAACCGTTGTAGCTGATGTGCCAAAAGGCTAATAACCAAAATGTGTCACTACTGTGCACGTTGTACTTGTAAAACACAAATAAGGCCATTAGGCTCCTCTTCTCTCACATTCAAATCCACAGCTGAAACTATCACATCCCCACATGGCTCCAACACTTGCCCAATTTGTATCCTCTGATTTGTGCCGTCATTGACCTGAGATATCCAACACTGTCTCATTCAGCTGCGTCACATGACCCTCCTCCCCCTTTCTTCTTACACTGACGCACAAAGCACCATTTGGCTTCAGTGGGAGATGCAGCAGGGTTTCTGCAAACTGATGTTAAACACGTTCATGATCTTGGCTACTGACACCAAAGCCAGAATTTCTTTCCTCCTCTTCTTCCCATGCATGTAAAGTTTTACCCGGAGTGCGTATCAGACATATAATGTGAGAACAGACTTACTGTATATTGATGAGACTGTCTACTGGTTTGACAGCTCACACAAGTCCCTGGTATATTGTTAACTGTATTCCTTGATTTTACTCTTTCCTTTCTATGTACACTCCCGATCACGTGTTGCAGACACCAACCAGGGCCGTCGTTACTTGTCAAAACACTCAGTGAAATTTGTTAACAAAGCTCTCTTTTTCTATGCACACACACACACACACACACACACACACACACACACACACACACACACTCACACATACTAGCCACGCTGTGACCAGAGGGTTGTCTTGGCATGTAATTACACACTTGTTGCATGTGACCAGTTGCTCTTGTGCATATTTAAATGTTTAATGTCAAAGGTTAACGCTCCGTTTATGCTGCAAACATATAGTCATTGATTGTAACGTTGTAACGTAAGAAGGAGAGTCAACAGTCCACAGGAATTGTCAAATGGCAATGGCACAGAGGCAGAGAGGTTGAGGATTAAATAGAGCAGATTATTGCATTCTCCATATCTTAAATAACCCAAAAAGAGACATAATTAACACACAGAGGGGATTAATTTGGAGATCTACAGGCAGAGTGGGGCTGCAGAAGAGGCTGTCAAGGGCACACAGACACATGATGAAGGGCGTTCGAGGGTATCTGTGTTTGTGAGACCCTGCAGCTAATTCTATATCAGCGCCCCCCTTCCTGGTTTCTATTGAACACACCACCCACACCCACCTCTTCCTTCCCCGTCTCTTTCCCTCTGCTGCTCTCTGATCAGTCTCGAAAGAAGAGCAATGGGTAGTAAGTAAATAGTATTGGCCGGGTGCACCATCGGTCACTGTGTCCCTGCCTCGTGAGCTAATCAGATCCGCAGCCCAACCTTGTTTGGACTTTATTAGTGGCATTCCTCCGCGGGGAAACTGAAGATCACAGTCAGAGGAATGGAATGGAATTGGAAATATAGATTTCATGCAACATCTTTGGCAGAAAGCACAAAGGCTTGAAGTGAAAGCTTTACGGTTTAGACCAGCATCGGTGCACACATGAAACTGCCACTTCCCTTGATTCATTAGATGGGCCATCAATCCAACACACTCGTCCCAACCACCAACAGGCTGCCAATCCTGTATTTCCGTCTTCTTCCTGCGGGATGCCACATGTTTCCTGTGGATTATGGGGATTGAGCTGAAGTACCTCTTGGCCCATTTGTCCACAGCTGCCTGACACTGCAGCATCACTACAAGCCTGAATGCTTTAGTGTACTGCATATGTACACTACACAAGGTATTCGGGATTCAAACTCATTACTGCATGACCCACTCTACCACTAAGCCGCCCCCTTGATGCCTCTAGAATAGTCTGGATCCGGTTGCAATGTGTATTCCAGTTCATCCCAAAGGTGATAGATGAGTTTAGGGCTCTAGCTCTCAGCACAGTTTGGACAGTGATTGTTGTGTGGGAAGGATCTGGACATTGATCATGCCTATTCTGTGACTTCCTTTAATCTGATGTTACATTCGCTCTATTCCCTTATTATCAGCTGCAAAACCCACCCTTTTGTTTCAAACCACGCCCACTTCTTGTCAGCTATCCCAACACACGCACAGATTAAGCACGTCTGTGAACCGATACAAACACAGATAATGACGTCTCTGCACACCCCCACTAGCCTGCCTGTCAAACTCTCCCACACCCAACTGGGGAAGCTATTTCTTTATGTCACATTGATATATTGCTATATTTTGCTGCAAAGTTAGAAGTGCACAAGTTTACAGACCACGAATATAACATGGAAACATAGCACATAAAATAGTTATCTTGATGGTACCAGTTCATCTGCTCACAATGTGTCAATGAAATAGCCCAAGCATGCTTAAAAGACAACTATTATAGTTCTCATCCAACTCTCAGCAAAGTCAAACCTATGACCCCAAATGCTTTAGTATTCCTCAGTCGTATGGTCACCAGCAGAGAGTAATGACCAGGTTTCAACTGTACATACGTCTGACCGTGCACTATTTCTTTCAGTATGGAAGAACACAGCAAGGAGAGGGAATGGAGTGACCGGCAAATGGCTGGATTTGATTAAAAAGCATGTCCATTCAGTCTGACTCCAGTAAGATTCTGGGAAAATCAATGCAGCCCATTATTAAAGTGTGCATTAGTTGATTTGGTATGTTTTTCATCATGCGATATCCCCTCGCTTGGCCTCACTCTGTCATCAAAATCTGGATGCTTTGTAATGCTGACTCATCAACACATCATTCGCTCCTGTTGGTGCTGCGTGTCGTATGAGTACGCTCCTGTTGCTGCACAACATTCACTCCAGTTACATCCTCCCTCTACTCCCCTTCATCAGCCTTGCTGGTACACACACACACACACACACACACACACACACACACACACACACACACACATAGGTGAATAAACACTTGGGAAGTCAGTGTTGAATTTGTTCCATTGAATTATAGAATTGTTTTCAAATTTTCGCAAAGTGATTTGTGCAGAGCACACGAAAACATGCATTAATATCCCCTTGTTTCATTTGTCAGCCTTGAGTTGTTATGTGTCTCCACATGGGAGAGACAAAATTTGATAAGGGACGTGATTAATTTTACTTCCTTACCTGTTACACGATATGCTTAATCACTCTGTTCTGCTTGACATCATCACATTTTTCAATTCCTTTATTGCATAAATCTTTTCCCACCATACATGACATCACTGTGTAGAGAATAAGCATCTTGAATGATTGTAGTGTTCATACATGTGTGTATATCTGCAAACAGACTACGGCACTTGCTCAACATAATGCATGTAATTTTAGTTTGAGCAGCCCAGTGTAGCGGCTCACAGGCACCATTGTTCTGTGGTGTTGCACATCGGGTCAATGCAATTCACTTTTAATAAAGTGAAGACAGCCCGAAGATAAACCAGTCACATTACTCATAGCGCGTTCCACCTGCAGCCCAAGGCCCAATTGCAAAAATATAAATCATTAAATATTTGAGGTAACGTTTTTTTTGGTGGCGAAGATTATGTAGTTTAGGTTAAAGGGTAAGTGCCACTGTGTGTGTGTTCGTGTGAGTGCCACAAGAATATGACATAATTTCAGACGACTAGACTCGTCTGTGAATAGGCCTTTCGGTTCATTCACATGCGTGCGCCATTAAATTAGCTGGTGATGACTGTAGCATTTCTGCCCAGCAAATGACAACTAATTGGATGTGCGTTGCCATGCGTGTCTTTTTATGGCACTCCAAAGGAACAAGGCTGATGAGTAAGGCTTTCTATCACACCACTGACACTTTAAATGATTCACTTGTTTTGTATCTCAAACTCGCCTCCAGTTGGTACCACACTTTTTCTCTGCTATCTTCTTTGTCTCACCCTTGCGTAAACTTTTCTCCTCGTATCAGAGACCCCCTCCTACCCACATCTTCCTCTGGAGACACGGAGTTGTTAATGACTTCACTGCAGTTTGTCTCTCATTCGGCGCTGACTACGGTTGATTATTTCACCATCAGCATTCAGCATCAGAGATGCTGAAGGAACTCTCCTCCCTCGCTGTTCAACCGCACAGCGCAAACACTTTGTGATGTCACGCACATATGAATATTAACAAGGGATGGCATGCCACAGCAAGCCTTTTCTTCAGTTGGAGGCAGAAAAGAAGGAATTAGTCCATACTGTGCAGGAATATGTTGGTCTTCCTTCAAATATTAATGACTTGTGGGAAGCTGTGTATGAGATTTACAAATTGCTGCTTGTTTCTAGACAAGTTCAACAGCGTTGCTGAACTGTGTGAACTCTGCAAAAACTGAAGAGCAATGATGAACATTTTAAAGGTTTTAGAACCCTTTTCCCCTGCAATTTTATTGTAAATACTGGTAATGTTTGCAGAGATAGCGGAATTCAAAACCAAGAAAAAAAGAAAAAGAAAAGAAATAAAAATGCTGAAAATGAAGGTAAATTAAGAGCCTGAGGCTGAACCATAAATGTGCATCAAAGCGAGATCACGCCCTTGGGCATAGTGACATTACAGGATTCCTGACGTGAAAGGATAAGACAGCTGATAGAAAGTCGGTCTAATTGCTTGTGAAGGTCTTCCTATTAGCTTGAGGAATTAAATCATGACTGGGGATGGAGTGCCATTTTAACCTCGGCTGGGACACATGTTTCAATTTTTCACTGGAAGTAGAACCAACAATGAGTCAACAATGAGTGGACTCAGTGGGGGAATTTAGGCTAAAAAAAAGAAAAAAGGGAAATGTAGAATTTAGTGTTTGAAGTAATTTGAAATAAAGCCGGAAGCGTTTGTTTCAGAGGGCAGAGTTTGAGCATACTGAGCAACGGAGTTGACGGGTGAAGTCACACGCACACACACACTCTGGACCGCCATCCCTGTCTCCGTCTCTTGCCACCCATCATTTATTGGATAATGTCCCCCCTCTCTTCTCAGCCATCAAAATCTTGCTGCTCTATCTATTTTTCCATCCTCTGTCTTGCTCTTCCCTCCTTCCATGGGAAAATGAGCTGTGTCAGCAAAGAGCTTATCGTCCACCCCCAGAACACACACACACACACACACACGGATTGAGTGATGACATTAAAGGACCAATGACCTGATTTAGTCTGTTTACTGCATGCATATATATTTGAACGGGTAGATGAAAAACACACACTCAGAAATGCACCACACTGCTGAAGAGCCCAATGAAGGAGTTTCTGACTGTGACTCATCCTCTGCAAACTCGGGATGTTTTCAGTGTTTGAGGTTTTTCATTCCCCTACACTACTGTCTCTCACCTCCCGGCTTTTCATATTCTGCCTCCCTCTGCCTGCTGCCTGCAATTGAACATCTCACCACCTCCCCTCCCCCCACCACACACAGATCCCTCTGCACACTGTCCATCTCCCTTCTCTGTCTCGTCCCTGTTCCCGTGGATAGTGATGGGAGATTGGAAGCACAGGCTCTTCATTGAGATGATGCTGAACCTACTCAGGTAGAAAGCCCTCTTAATAGACCTCTGATCACATGTAGACACACACATGCGCTGATGCCAACATACAACACACACACACACACACACATTGAATGTGCAGACACCTCCTTCCCCTCACAGATGTAGAATTAGTGAGCTGTCCCCTCCATAAAAGCAGCCGCTGATTTCCCATGCCGTTACCTACATGTTGCCTGTGGCTTAGGGTACGGCTTATCCTGATGCGCACCTCTCCAGAAAATGCAACTATGCATAGCGGTGACGCAGACCCCTGCAGACCCCTGCAGACCCCCACAGATGGCAACAACTGTGATTGTACGGCTTGTTGCATCACTTGATTTTCCCAGTGCTCGGAGCGGCACTACAGTGTTTGCCAAGAAAGTGCAACCGTCCAAAAGTCAATTAGGAAACACAGAAAAACACAGCGACAGGATTCATTGCAGATGCAGACAGCCACAGAATTGTAATGTGTAGTTCAACACACAAGTACAAATCAGGCTTTCGCGTTCCATCGTCCTCAGACCATAGCTCTCCTTTGTCCTCCGTACACCAATTTACCGCTCACTTGAGACACCCTGTGCTGCCAATCCATTCCTTTGTATCACTCAGTGGCAATCATATCTCACATCTCTTCCTTGATAACAGACAATCCTCCTGCTGGGTTTTCCACAATGCCGGCTACACTCCTCAGATTGCCACAACCCATATCACATAGAAATATTTAATCTCTCTCCTCTCGTCAAACCAGCTTGTGTGTGTGTGTGTAAGTGTGTGTTTTCCCAACTGCATATATATTTCTTTTCTTTCGCTGGAAAAATGATTCCGGCTCCTATCTGGTGACGATCGGTTTGGCTGTAGCAAGAATCAACCCCCATGTTTTGAATCAAATGGCTGCCTTCCAATTCAATTTGCAGTCAGCAAAAGGGGCTATTTGCATGTGTGCTGTGGTTAAACTGCTATCTCATCATGACATACCTATTTAATTATGCTTCATACTCACCTTTCTGTCCAATTCATCTTCCCCTTCCTGATGTTTTGGAATGTATTTCTCACATTCAATCCGGTACTTAAGGATTAAGTGCAACACTAAGGCCTCTCTTAACACCTAGAGATAAAACAGGGATGTAAAGAGACTGTAAAGAGTGGTATCACATTGTGAAAGAGAGAATGTGAGAACATAAAGATGAAAATTAAAGTGGCCTTCAAGGGGGGAAATTTTCTAGGATGGACTAAAGATAAGACATTGTCATTTATTAAAATCAGTACATCATGGTGCATGTACAGGCATATGCACACATGTTATGGAGATGTGCTGTCCTATTAATTGGCCAATGCACATTACATTTGGTTTTGGGCAGAAGTATGTATGAGCATTAGTCAGTGTAGTTAGAATAAGTCTGTTATTCTGTCCGTCAGTCGGTTAAAATAACACGCCACAAATGAACATTATCAGTTATGAATTCAATGTTTTTTACAATAACTCCAACTTGGCTTGAGTCCATAAATATGTCAATATTATTAATGAAGTTATCGCAGTCAAAGATATAAGGTAAGGTCATGGAACAGTATTTTGAAAATGTTTAATATAGGTCAACTGCCACTGCTAGCTAGAACTATGCTCTTACATTCATGCGGTCGACAACTTCTCTCGGCTGTTTGCATGCTGAATCACAACTGTGTTAGCTCAGCTTGAAAAAACAACACCTGCTGTTGAATGCCCACTCCGGTGTCCCTGCACAGACTTCATGTAATGCCAGCACAGCCAACTCCAACACGTAATGTCATGGGAAGTCCCTGAACAAGTGATCCACAGCAGCCTCCTGACAACAGACTGACCTGCTAGCTGTGGGTACCAGTCTGCACCTGGGGGAGAAGTTAGCTGTTTCTCTGAACAGATTTCGCCAGCTTTTTCCCCTCCTACCTCTCACCGCCTCACTGGCTCAAATGCGTTTGGGAACTGGTGTAACATCTTTAAATCGTCATCACGACATTAGTTGTTTGAACACTGGTTAAAGTAATCAAACTTTATTTTGCATGTTTTTGGGAGGAGGTGTTTTAAATTATGCTCACTATGGCTGATATTGCTTGTCCCCATCTATACTGATGCTAAAGTTAGCATGCTATCATTCTTATTAAGCTGCCCGCCAGGTTTGTCATGCATGCGCAGTGTGTGTGTGTGTGTGTGTACATATAATTATTACTATTAACATTAACATTTTACATACATGTTTCCAAATACATGGGAAACATAAGCAGACAAAATGATAACATGAATGTAATAATGTAGGTGTTATTTTATGACATGTTTTTAGACAAGCTGATATTGGCTAATAATGTACAATGTTTGTATTGTGTAATATCATTTTGTTATATTTCAAATGCTTTGTATTTACATTTCAGTACCCCCTGACATTTTCCTGGGAAATAACATAATTGGTAGTATTTGTGTTTAAAGAAATAGACAATATCAGAACTGAGCTGCTGGTGATAGAAATCATTGTCGGATGTATGACTTTCTCTATGCCTGTGTGTCTAATATGCAATTTGCCCACTTTTGCCAAGTCTAGCTGGGTTTAAATACTTACAGCCTGTAGAATAATCATAAGTTCTTTCTGGAAGATCACATGCAGTTGTAGCTGCAGTTGATATGGACACAGCAGCAGGCTGAATAGAGATGGTATGTTAAGAAACTGTTTGTAGTCGGAAGGCACCAATTCTGGAATGAACCGGTATTTTGTAATTCCAAAGCTAGCAAGCTGGTTATATTATGTTCATCAGCTCTAAGACATATATTTTAGAGAGCATGAATGATCATGAAGAAATTCTCAAAATACTTATCCAGACAACATCATATCAATCTTCCTTATCAATTTTTGTGGGATTGTTGATTGTTGCATCTATTTTTGAACTCCCTGTTTGGCAGTGGTTGACTGCATTTCCATGGCAAGTATTCGTTGACAGCAGTAGCAGAAGCAGGTAAAGTAACTGAAAAGAAGCAGAGTAAGGAGAAACGCCAAGGGTTATCTACATTGGTCAGAGCTGTAGCACCTTAAACTATCCCTTATAGATCAACTATTAGTTGTCTCTTTCTTGTCTGACTTTCTCATGTTTTTCTTTCTTCGCTTTAATTCAAGATTATTATCATCTACTTTGTGAAATGATTTTAATCATACCATTATGATTTAGTCACACTGGCCCTGCCAGAGTTTCCTTTTATTTATTTAAGAATCCATGTTATTAACTGTTGACCAAACATAATAACAACAATGAACTTACATTTGCTAATTCTTCACATCCAACTAACTGAGCAGTAGTTGGGAACAGCATTCCTGCTTTTTCTGGCTTACTTTGTGATTGAACGTGTTCACCTATCTTTACCGGGCTGCATTATACTCATCAAGCCAAAATACCCAAAAGCATAACGTCCTCATGACAACGAAAAGCTGCAAAAACCATCCAAAGAAGTGGTTGAAAGTAACTCATTCTACCTCCCCACGAGCCTCCTCCTCTTCACTTTCCTCATTTAGCTTTCTAAAATAATCTGATATTGGCCACTACGCGCGCTACACAACAGTGGGTTTGGCATTTTTATTAATTTATTTTGGCAGATTGGATGCAGAACATTTTGTTAAAAATAAAAAAAAATATTATACAGTTTTTTTGGTTTTTGATGAAGACAGGTCTGAGTGAAAATTGCATTCCACTAATATGTGAGAAAAGTACATTTTAAAATAACTAACAACAACAAAAACTTCCAAAACAGCGTTACAGTTGTTGGCTGAGACATGGAGGGATGCACATCAAGTAGTGAGCAGCATATCATTCTGCTCCAGCTGAATACTGGTGGGTTATTAGGGATGTTTGTAGACTCTGCCCTGACAGTTTTATGTCTGTTTGCCTGTTCAGCTGTTTGTTCAGTCTCACTTAGACTGCTGTGCTTCTGATTCACTGAGGCCAGTGATTGCTGTTACTTTGCTAATGGTGAGGAATCTGTTCGTGTAATGCCCTGCTGAGGCTTTGGCATAATTTGTGAATGATTCAGAACATTGTTCTCCTTGAATGCCGAAGGGAATAGCTGGTTTGATGGAAAGCAGACTTCATACCTGACCTTGCAACCAGCTTTGATTTTGATTAGTCTTTTTTCCTCTTGCTGACTCACTGTTGTTGTCCTTCTCTCTGTTCATAGGTTAACAGGGTTTCAACTGCCATCGCCCATAGTGAGCACAGGCTCCAGACTCACACTGTGGCTGCTGTCTGACTATGCGGTCAGCGGACAGGGATTTAAGGCCGTCTATGAAGGTAATCTGTCTTTATTTTCTGATTCATTTCTGAATAATAACTTGGTCATATTTCATCAGAGCCATTCATATTCAGGTTAACCATCTTTTATTTACTTCATTGCTGCACTCATGGCAGGAATTTTTTTCGGATTTTTAAAAATGTATTTCAGTTTTGAACTAATCACCCCGCAGCGGTCAGCCTGTCATCTTTGTAATGCTCAATCTCTCTTACTGTTTCAAAAAATACCAGCAAAGAGGGAGGGAAATACTGTCCAGGGGACATAACAAATGTTCCTGTACAAAATTAGCACTGTGTGCTGAACTAAGTGTATCATCAGATGATTTCCCTTAAAGACCTTTTATCCAGCTAGGTTATCATCCATTCCTACCCAGGCCAGGATTTGGACCTTTATCATTGTGACACAGAATGCTTTATGACCCGTGGCAGAATGATATTAATGACTGCACTCTTGAAAGCCATGCAAGAGGAAAGGCGAGCCAAGGGAGGGAATGGAAATACAAGCGAGTGACTAATTAGGCTAATTACCTGACAGGAGTTTGTCAGTCTTTTTGAGATATTGTGGATGGGGATGTGACTCGATGTAGGAACATCAAGCAACTCAGGAGGCCCCAGACCACAGTGCGTGACTAAACAGACAGGCAGAGAACAAAGAAACTTCAAACTCTGCTGGGTGGCAACTGGAGCCTGTCTTTTTTTCTGCTAACAAAATGTTCTAATTTGCTTAAGCATTTGACCTTGAGTGATGTCATTGTCTTGCCACAATTTTTTAGGTAACTATTTTTTATATAGTCTCAGTAGTTTCTGTCATGGAGCTCGTTGTACAATTAATGAACTTTCTCTGTTAAATTTAGTCCTACATGCAGTTCAGTACACTGTACTCTCCCTGACCTACATCAATAATGTATAATGACTGATGTAAATGTAAAACCCCATGGTGTCTTTGGGACCAAGGAGACTGTATGAAGGATATCAAGCCTTTTGTGCACCAGGGAACACAAGTGTGATGCCGTACTTACCTTTCGTCTACTTCACACTACAGACCCAACTGCACTGACCCATGTTGCATAGGGACAGAGAGAGGCCCCACTGACATGTGACTTGAAGGTTAAACTGAATATGTATTTAAGAGTGAAATTAACAGGAGCAAGAAGTAAAAACTAAATTGTTTATTGCTTTTGTAGGACTGAACATCCTTGTTGCTTAGATCCAGTAGAACCACCATTATTCCCATTGTTTACATTCATTATAGTTCATAATAGAGCAAATCCACATTGTGAACTGGAACAATTGGAAGGTCTTCAAGGTGTTAAAATACACTTTGGGCAGGGTTGCCCATGCTCACGTGGCAACCACAGTTTCTAGCAACTGATAATGACAAGAGGGGAATCACTTTGTAGTTAATGGGACAGCCTGCCGAGTATATTCAAGATGTGAAATGTACTGGATGCATCATATCATGCAAAGGGCTGTGCCTGTGTGTCTGTACTTGACAGGCTCAGATCCATGGTACAAAGGCCTTAGATGTTGTTGAAACTCAAACGTGTGTAAAGATTGAAATGAAAACAAAGATTCATGAATTCATTCATTCAATTCATGAGCTGAATGAGCACTTTTATTACTTGAGCCAGAGATATTCTGAAACAAATCATGTTGCAGACTTTTTCTGTCTGTTTTATCACACTGAAATGTGATGGGCCACCACGAGATGATATTCATAATCTCATTTTAGTCTGAATAGATTATTCTTAATGTCAACAATGTCCTTAACGGACCAGGCTGCAATATAACCAGCCTGTGTGAATGTATATGTATATATATATACAGTGTGTATGTATACAGTATATACACATACACACACACACTATATATATATATATACACACACACATACATACAGTATATATGATCTTTTTTGGTTGCGTATACTGCTGGCTGTCAGGTTTTGTTTCTTTTATTCTTCTCACACAGCCGTGCCAATTTAAGTCGTGTGTAATGTTTACCTCAGGGAAAGTTAACGTTTGCATAATCTACTTTACAGTAAAGAATGAGAGCTGTGCGTAGGTGGGCATTACCCACAGCCTCGATTGCGCCACAGCTGGGATGTACTGTAGGTCGGTCACGTCTCCACTGCACATTCACTGGCAAAGTGTCATGGTGTTTTCAAGCTGGCGACAGTACGTCCATGTAGCCTATGTTGCATTTTACACACTATCCTCTCTTCTGACTCGATTTTAATATTTTATCTCTAAAGTACTATGGTGTGACTTTTCACATTTATCTGGAGCAGTGGTACCCATGTCCAAATGATAACATAGACATATTGTATTCATCCACACAGGCATATCCTGCTGTATGCAGTAGTGTCTACTGCATACAGTGCATACTGTAGTGCTATTCTCTGATGCTAATTGGTCAGTTTGCAGCATACATTGCCTCATCTTTATCACTTGCTTTGGCTTCTTATTTATGATTTAGCCCACTCCATTCAAGACTGTTAAACTGTTCTGGACGATACAGGACTAGAGTGGTTGTATATGGCTGTTGTAGGAGGGTATTGATGCCCGTCTGTCCCCCTTTGGGTATGTTTGATACATTTGAGTGTGAGACGTGTGTGTGTGTGTGTTGTTGATGTGTGGGCTTTACTCGCTCAATTTCCTTCTATTTTCTCAAACAGGATAAATGTCTTTTTTTGTCTACGCCCGATTGGCTCTTCCTCTGCTCAGCTTTTTGCAGTAAATCCTCCAGCCTTGTTTTATTAGGACTGTGCTTACTATCTACCATTTTGGTGTGAGCCCATCTTGGCTATATCAGATATCTGTTCAGTTTGAGCACACACTGTAATAAGCCTAAGTGCTGCACAGTCCATCTCCCCAACACACTGCGTAATGGCTGGGACCACTCTAGAATCTCCTGCCTCTCATCACCATGGCAACCACCAGACTCCCCTTTTCTTGCCTTATTCTTCTCCTTCTCCTCTCCATCTCTTTGCAGACTCTTTATTCATGTTTAATCTGTCGCTATAGAGAAGGAGGCTAACAGGCAAAAGGAATTAGAAACATTTGCTGAGCTTCTGAAAATATCTACTGGGAATAGAGGAAAACTCTTATCTCTTTGTGTCCTACTAGATCCCTTGTACTCTATCTGTTGCCTTTTCCTCATTCCACGTCTTTTCTCAACCTCAAATCTCAACACGATTTCATGCCTTTTTTATACTTGGCTCCTCTGTCCCTCTTGAATTTTAAAGTATGCAGATGATGATCTAGTCATGTGTGGCTGAGTTTCTCTTTCTTCTGTGTCTTGGTTGTATAGTCAACATGTCTCCCAACTGGGTCAGCCAAAGAAAGAAACACAGCCAGCCCTGCTGCACGACTCCAGTAGTCTGCCTCCTCAGCATTAGCTCTGTGCACATGTACAATTCAGTCATTTAGTTTTCAGCTAGTCATTTCTGTAGCCTTAGCTCCAATTAATCAATATAGTCTTGCTTTTGCCTCAGTGTAATGCTTGAAACAGGAAAAAAACAAAACGAAAAGGGAATAAGTCAGTCACTGAATATAAAAAAGACAGCATCTTTGTTCCACAGCCGCCATCATAGTTTATTTTTACCACTCCACCTCAACCACCCCCTTGCTTCCTCATTGATATTAAGAGCAAGAAGACGGTGGGGGCTGATTAAATGATGGTGATGAGGGAGCAGTGAAGCACGAGTCCAGGCTAGTGCCTAACTGAAAAATGAGGCTCGTCCCCTTAAGTCAGAGAGTCGGCCAAATGTAAGTGTGATGACAGACATGAAAAGAGTACAAATATGGATCGGCTCTTGCAGTCCTATTGTTGCATTCAGCCCCACTGGGACCTGTAGATATCTTGCTCGGGTTCATATTGTCATCATTTTTGTGTCCGTAATTTTAAGGGAATGGTTTGGGCGCCTATACTTCCCTTGGCTTCTGATGCTTACTTTCATAAAAGGTGATTGATTGTTTGAATGATTTTAATTGTACATTCAGCATCATTTAGTGGGCATATCTATATCCCTCTTTGTGTATTGATGTTTTCCTCTCACAATATAAACAATGCAATTCACTGGCTAAAAACACAGCTCTCTTGCTTTGTTAATAAATATGACCAGAAGCTTTCAACATCGAATAATCATCACTGCCCAAGAAAAAGAAAACAAAACAACCAAAAAGGCCAAAACACAATTAATATGTTAATCCATTAACTCATGAAATTACAATAATAGGTCAAGAATGTTATCAGCTCAGCTGCTACAAACACAACCCGGGAAAGTATGTTTTTGGTAACACAGTTTCTTTGTATCTTGCTTATGCTTATTTTCCTGTGTTCAGTTTGCACAGATTTACGATGAGTCATATACAAAACCGGGCAGTGATCAAAGCAATCACTGTCTAGTGTTTTTTGTATTGATAGAAGAACAAGGACAATATGCATTTATAATTCATGTTCAACAACAGTATTTGCAAATGGAATGGGGAAGAGAGGGATCAGTAGGTGTGTTTGTCATCTTCTGCTTCCAGAGTACCTGGAGAGAACCCACTCAGACACAGACAAAGCATGCACAAAAGGAATCTAAACTTCTTGCTGTGAGGTGATAGTGCTAACCACTGTACCACAATGGCGCCTGGCATTAATAGTTGGCGTCAAATAATCCATGCTGGTTTTAAAGGCTATTTTAAAGACAATCACCCGACATTATTTGCATAGCACCTTTCACGCTGTAACATGTAGCTCAATTTCCTACTTAATGAAACAACTCCACTCCCATTCCACACACTGTTTCACCCCCATCACACACAAAATGCGACAGAAACTCTGAAACGCTTTGGTAATATGCAATATGACTTCCTACTTTCTCGGCAATATGAAAGATGTAGATGTAGCCATTTATTATGTAGTATTCCAGCAGCAGCTCATATGGACTGAGGCTGCACTTTCTCTGGAGGAGGTCACAGTAACTTTAAATGTCAAGTTTCAACTTGCTGGAAGTCACGTTTACAATGGCAGTTGTTAGTATACAACTGTCTGGAAAGAAAATATGGTGGAAATAATGAGAACAAATACGCTGAATGTGTTTCCTGCAAGTTTCCATATGGTACCCTATTGAGGGGAGGTGGGCAGATTGCCCAGCAATGCATTTGTGCTGGGAGCTCAAGTATATCATGTATATGTTGTTAATAACCGCAGTGTCACTAATTGTGTAATGATTAATGGTGATGTTCTTTACCAAGCTGCTCTTGTGGGGTGTGGTTACGTTTTACTTGCCATGTTTAAGCGAAGCAAAAGATATGTACTTTTAAATCTTTAGTCAGTGGAAACTGACGAACCTGCTGTGTCAAGGTAGTTTATATATATGTATTTGTTACATGGCCTGTGTGTGTTTGTGTGTTTTCTTGCACATATTCACTACAGCCTGTCCTCTTTAAACACCAGCTGATCTCATGTGGATCATTTTCGGCATTAAAGCAACAGATACCCACATAAATGTTTCTACTTCTATGGAGTAATGACAGGATCATATTCTTGCTGTTTTTGTGTGTTGTGCTATCATTGTGGCCTGATTTTATTTTTTTTATGTAGTATTAGTAGTTCCATAAAGTTAATCATCTGAAAATGTGAGCTCCCTATAAAAATGTACAACATAACTGATGAGGTAAAGATGTGTCAATAATGCATGGCGAAGCATGAACAGAGTCACTGGAGTCTGACAGTAGTAGGAACACAAAAAACTGTAACTTTAAATAAGAAATGACAGCCATGTAGAAGTCAAGTGGAGCCTAAAATGAGAAGCTACTTACAGAAATTAGGGCAGATACAGATTTGGCCACAGTCCAGCTTATTTATTTTAGTTCTTTTGGGAGTATTAAGGGTCAGATTTTCTGTAAAGTTTCCCTTTTCTTGCCATCTTCATTCTATCCAAGACGATAAAGTACACATGAATTATCATGGCCAAAATAATCTCTTAAATGTTATTATTATTTAGAGTTTCTTGTCGGTTTCAACAGATATATAGCTGGATTCTAATTGGATTAAATGCTGAGAACATCTCATTCCTGTTTTATGATTCAGGGGCAGACCTAGTAAAATCAACTTTTACATAAAAAAAAATGCATGAAAATCCTTCATTAACAATGACAAAAGACAGTTTGCATATTTTTGCCATGCCATCAACAGATATGATAAACATGATTGTTTGTTGGTTTACAGTAGTGTAATAAATATGTTATTGTTGTGTATATATATATATAATCATATCATACTAAAACTAGTGATTTACACAATTACTTCATTTGTGGTGCAGCTTGTGGGGAATGAAACGAGGGCATGAGAAAGGCTTTGTTTACCTCCGTACTTGGTAAACATGGGCTGTCTGGGTAAACAGCCTCTGTTGGCAGATTGATGCTGTCATCAGTCTCTGGCCTTGGACTCAACAGCGTGTCTGGTCATTAAATGCTTCTGACACTCGATTAATGGCTGATTATTTTTGCTGCAGTTCTCCATCAGCCTGATTAAGTCACACATATACTCCATCTTGCACGCACCCTAACTTTAACAAACACACCCTTCACATGAATATTTCATTGCATGAGGAGCATTCAAATAACCCTCAGTAAATGTTGACATTTGTCGTGCAACCAACCAGTCATACATGAATGTTTTCCATTTGTTTCTTCTCTTCACTATATCAGTGAATCACTTTTTTTTTTAAATAATTCAGGATAAATGCGAGAAAAATAATCTTCAGTGGCTCAGTTTCTCAAACCGTTTCTCATATTCTCCACAGACACTCAAATGTTTTTGACATCTGCACAATCTAAATTATTTGTTACCTCGTCGCAGGAGCAAGCGAACACCAGCTCCCTTGGCTTAGTTCATGTGTAACCATGCATTATATTGTTCCAAAGTTAAGCAGGTGAGGTAGAGTTAAAAGAGTGATGTAGCTCTTCAAAACCCTTCCAGCTGTGTCTTTCTCTGCTCCACATATGTTAAAATTTGATACTGATCCTCACATCTGAGGCTTTTTCAAGTTATTTTTCAAATGTTCTTTGTTCTCTTTTTATAGAAATGACATGAGCTAGGAGAGCTCTCGTTAGTGTCCATTACCCCATAGGTCATTGCCATGCATGCTTTCCCTTCGCACAACTGCAAGGCACACTCCATTTTTAAGGTTTCTTCCCTTGTTCGTTCTTGCCCACTATTTGTTTTCTAGGTGAACAGGCAGCAGGACTGGGTCTAGTTTTGGATCAGCACAAGTTGTTCTGCTCTACAAATAGAAAAAAACATTTCCAAAGATGCACTCAGTGGGCATTCAGGCCCACTCATTCACACAAGTGGATGCAGAAGTACACAGTCAAACATAGCATGATGTGTCTGCGGGGCAGTGGAGCATGCACAGAAAGGTCATCTCTCCTTGTGAACCTGGTTTTGGATGAGCTCGTTTACAGTGTCTCAGCAGCCCAAGAAATGTGTGCATATGTCCATCATGTACTTCCAGGGGCCAAATTTATAACACTGTGTATACAAAAATCCAGAAGCAGGCATGGCACACTTTTTGTCAGACGTATAAAGATGTGAATACACATTTGTCAGTTTTCTACATATAAAAAAACAAAACACTTTTTGTTGGCTGAGTCACCATTCTGTCGACCTGTCAGCAAAAAAAAAAAAAAGAATCTCAGGGTAAACATGGCACGAGTATACACTGACGTGACTTTGAAATTGTTTTTTTCTTACAATCTTGTCAATCCAGCCAACAAACCAAAAAAAGTTTTTTTTACACCAGTGAAATATGTCGCCCTCTAGCAGTCGTATGAATAAATAAAAGCCAGAGACGCAGACGTGTTGTCAAATAACGTAACCTTGTGACAGCCTGTGTGTGTGTGTGTGTTCGTCTTCCATTTATTTATGTTTTGCTAGGTTATCACGCAGATATACTACATAAATATGTAGTATATTGGGAGTCTACAGACTTGAGACACAATATTTGTGAGCTCCTATTCACAGGAGTAGTGTAGAAGTGTGTAGTCACAGTGTAGAAGTGACTGAGGTGTGAGCATTTGAGAATTGTACATGTACTGAGGTGAATACTTCTATTGTGGGTGGGATGTGTTGGCAGTGTTGTATACCAGTTTGTGTGTATGAGGCCTTAAAGTCTATTTCTCTGCTGCATATTGGCTCGTCTATGTGAAAAGGTGTTCAGGTGTTTCTCTATTATGCCTTATGTGAAAGGTGCTGTGAACCTCCCACTGTTTCCTCAATGTCAGACCAGACACTGACAGAACCTTCACTGGATCCTAACAAAGAGTGAGCGGGACATTGAGGGGGTAAAGAGAGACATCAACTGGTGTAGAGGGGGTTGGCTATAGGCATATAGAGAGATGGAGAGGTAGGATGGGTGAAGGACGGGAGAAGAAGCAAAAATAGAACAGTGGAAGGAGTTGATTGGAATGGGAGAAACACAAGAGCATTGGGGGAATCTGTTCCACGCTCATTGGTCACAGAAACAGTAGGAGGACCACACGGCACATTTTCTGCATTCGTACACAGCACTTACCCCTCTCCACAGCCATGCATATTTTAGTCAGTGAGCTCATCTCCTCCAAAAAGCACCAATGCTTCTCTGACAGAATTCTTTGGTATTTTATTCTGACCATATAAAATGTCACCTACAACTTGTCTCCCTCGTAGCAAACGGACCTGCCTCCTCTGAAAGGTTGGTAGTGTTGTTGTTCCTCTGCTTTCTGTTCATGGTAGTTTGGCATTACTTATTCTGCCACTTTATGAAAGTGTGTAATTAAGTGCCTCAGTTGGCCTCTTGTAAATGTCATATGCTCTGCTCGCTGGATCGTAGACTTTGATTCTTTGAGTCATTAATTCCAGCCTGAGATAACCCCCATCAGCCCAGTTTGCTGTAACTCGGGGTGATAGTTCACCCTTTGAAACTGCTCTTCCTTTGCAATGACGTTCACTTCTATTTATGGTGCGCACCAGAACACAATGCAATTAGCTTTGTTAGCTTTGAACATTAATTTTAGGTCAATTTAGCTGGGAAAGATGATACTGTTACTACAGTTAACTAATTCACTTCTTCCCTACACTTGTTTTAATCCAATTTTCTTGGCTTTCATTAATCAGGTGGGCCAGGTTTCTGTCCACAAAAGGTTAATCAGCTAACATTAGTCTCTGATTATGCTGATTTACTTAATCATGCTATATATTTAATTGTGGACCTTTCAACTCGCATCTCCACTCTCTCTCCATCTGCCCTGCCCTCCCTCATGCTAATGTTTTTGATCCATCTTTTCAGGCTCTATCTCTCATCAGGATTAGCCGCCTTTGCTTGTTAGTGTGCTAACTCTTTTTTCTCTCTCTCGCCCACATTTGTCTCTCCGTACAATCCCTGTTTTGTGTGGATTAGTGCCTGTATTGTCTTCAGATTAGGAAGTCATTGTGTCTGAGCTGGGATGAGGTAGGAACACACTTCTGAATGGGCACATACAGTAGAGCATGTAGTGTAGGACTGAGGTGTGGAATCTTTTGATTGTAGAGCAACCAGGAGGCTTCCAAGTGTCGGAGAGAAATACTTGACTTATGTGGTATTGACCTGTGCGTTCAAGTCGTGTTTGTCTCCAACAAATGCTCCGAGGGTGAGAAATGCTTTTCTCGTCCATGGACACAAAGGCCAGACTTGCTGAAAAGTTGCTCCTTCACAGGTGAGAAGGGTAGTAAAAGTATCATTGTCCATGTTCGATGGACATGCACTGCTGATTTTTTTAGCAGCTAATTCTCTTCTCTCCACAGTACCACCTTAGTACTTTCATTGTCTGTACATACAGTACCTATTGCTGGTCTGTCCGTCCCAGGGAACGGGATCCCTCTCTATTTGTGGTTCTCCCTGAGCTTTTTGCTCCCTTCTGAAAGTTCAAGGACAGACTGTATAGTCTAATGTTGGGCTCTACAAATAAACTTGAATGGAACTGTGATGTTGTTGTGAATGCTTTCATGTCAATACACAACAAGAGTGCGGGAAACTTGAGAGATCGTTGCAGGGAAAGGTCCTTTGGTATGCTGGGAGAATCAAGATGCAGCAGAAAACTCATATTAGACTTTTAGAGATGAACTGGAATCCCAGTGTTTTGATCCAAAGTATGCTGGAGCTAAAAGTTGTTGCGAAAAGCCCTAAATGACGCTTCTTTCTTGTGGGGCCTATTATTTGGTGCAGTCCTTTGGTTCCGCTCAATTGCTTTCCTCAATTAGTTTGATTGGGAGGAAACTTTTCAACCCTGCAAAGGGTGAAGACAATGGTATCATTGACACATTTATAATTAATCCACCACACAATCTAATACATCATTAAGATTGCCTTGCATGAGCGTTATCCTCTGTGATTAAATACCCGGTGACGGTTATGAACAGTAACCAGTGCATTCTCACTTATTGCTTTAATTGATATCAACCAACCGGCTCTGACTTTGCTGCTGTGTTTAATCATTTCTGCGTGTAGTAGACTGCCCTAATGTGCAGCCATTCATCAGACTGGATTTTATCGATTAACCATTGCCAATTCCCCCCTCTCATCCCTTTTCAGACCTTATCGATCCTTGAGTATTCACTTGTTAGCCAAATGTCAAAGGTCAATTTTAAGGTCTTGTACACTTGTTTTGGGAAGTTTATTATTTTTTTTATGGAGTTAAAGCGGGATAGAAGTGGAATAGACATTCTTGCAGCGTTGTTACGACTATTGGAAGCGCCACACATTCAAAGTCATATTTAAGATGCAATGGGCAGGTTATTGTTATAGTTATTTTAGTATTGTTATTGTTATAGTTTGATTAAATGTTCTACTGTGCTGAAACAAATAAATACATATGTAATGTCTTCAGGCAGCCCTTGTTCGTATAAAGGTTGTGGTTAGTAAATGATAGAGAATTCATGCAGTGAATACAAGAGTCTGGTTCAGTTCTTAATAATTCTAAATAGCCCACACAGATACAGGAATGGGGGAAGTCTTGGCTTGGTGCAGTAGTAATTTGTCCACTGCTGCCCCCACTGTCATTTTTAGGGAAATAAAGCCATTTAGTTAATCACATAACATTAATATCAATAAACACTAACATTTTAGCTAATCAGTACTCAGTCTTATTCAACTGGAGCTTTCTGAGTTCCATGCTGCTTCATGCAGCAGTTACTTATTTGTGTTTATTATTATTATTATTTATAACAGCAGGATCACCACAGGTGTGTTGTGCCAAGCTGTCACCTCTTTGATTTGTGTTCTTCAGAAAAGTTCCATCCTTTTAATAAGAGATGTTGAATGCTGAGTTTATCATGAAAATAATGACCAACAGGCTGCATCGATGACATTTCACAATCGACATACTACAATGTATGTACATATTATATGTATTATATTCACATGAAATAACAGAAACATCTGAAGGGCGAACAGTGTTATTGTAGCAGTTCTCCTGAGTGTCTCATTGATGGCTAACTGTGTCTCATGCTCATACATACTCCAGTGTTGCTGTCAGAGGCAGAGGGCCGTGACAAATGGTCACTATTTGACACACTATTGAGCGTCTGTGGCGTCCTAACATAGACCTCTGCAAACTGAAGTACGCAGATTGAGGCTGGCCATAATATCATTCCCTTACACATTCACGCCGGTCAGCTGTGTTTGTTCTAGTGCTTCTCCGCTTATAGAAAATCGATATTCTCTCTACTCAGTTGCACTTCCACAGATTTGACACCATCAGCAGAAAAAAAGTCCTGGTCTTTCCAGCTTGATTTACTGAGGGGAACAGAGAAAACAGGGAGGCGTCTGTGGAAAAATACATCTTCCCCCACATACTGCTTGGAAGTAGACAAATATCTACAACTGTCACACAGAAACTCGACTTTCAGCTGATTTGTCTTTATCCTGGAGTTGATTTGGGTCCCTCCACAGTGGGTATCACTGTCTGCCTCTGTTTGTGTCTGACAAGCTCCTACTCGCGGTGAGAACATGCCATCACTGAAGCGTACACTGAAGGCACACCTGTTTGTTTTCTGTCTCTTACCCATCATTTGGTATTGCTGCTTACCCTATTTGACACCTTAATTCACAGTTGCTATTCAGTGTAATGAGATAAAGATGCAAACTAGCTATGAGCCACTGGGTGATTTTGGCTAGAGTTTGCATGGACTCTATGAGTGGGTAAATAGTGGAGGTCTTGTGAAAATGTCTGATTATGACCTCTCCACTTGACTTTGTTATGCCACTGATGTCTGGGGTCTCTTCACACAATCAAGTATCCCTGATACCTTGTCCCGTACTTATCTCAGTTCACCTTTTTCAGATTAAAGAGCATGTGTTTGCATAGTGCTACATGTGACAAGACAAGCTCATAGGACATACACAGGGTAAAGTAACAAGGATTTCAGTGTGTTTTTGTTTGTTGTTTTTTTTCGTGCTGTGTAAGTGTAAATGTATGTAGAGAGCTGAAGCTGAAATGAGTTAAGGTTGTATGAAGATGTGTTGACATCTCCCCCCGCCACACCAGTCCAGTCCCCATCCAGCTGCTGGCTTTCCCTAAAGACCCTAAAGTATTCTCCTCTATTGCTCTCAGTCTAGACTTACAGTACAAATGGTATATGCCCACTGAACTGTGCACTATTTCCTTTTACAGACATTTTTGAGAGCCATCAATTCTATGTGAACTCAACTTCTCACCCCAGTACCTTACACACAGCATTTGCAGCTTCTGCGCACACACATTCACATTTACAGGATCCATACATTGTTTAAAAAAAAGGACAGACCACTTTGAAAACTGTAAAGGGCGGTTGGATAACACATTTGGTAAATGCGAATCGTCTGCAAAACTGTGTTGTTGACATGATGTGAGGCACATGTTTGTAACAGTATCAACTGTTGTGGTTGTGTAGTGGAGGTCAGTGGTGCTCTGTGGTGCCAACCTCACTTCTAGAAAGATAAAGGGATGTACTGATGGCTGATGCTCTTGTGTTTCAGCCCAGGGTGGTGCAGGGACTGCTCACGTCACCACTGCAGGAGTGGAGATAAGGAGAAGTTAATCAGCAAAATGTTGCTGTGATGGTGCAGTTTTCACTGACAGTAATGTGAAACCTGTTATTTGTACAGTGTTTCATTCTTTCAATTAATGTTGACAGAGAGAGTTACTGCTTAAAGAAAGTGGCTTTTGCTGTTTGAAGCCACATTCAATTATCCTGGTCACCATATTTACTGTACTGTCGCCAAACTAATGTCATAGTTGGTCTCATTTGCATATCATTGTATTTGTTTCATCAGATTCATAAATATGAAATGAAGATGTCCAAAATTGTGTTTTTAATATGCCCCATTAACCACATTTGATGACGATATTATTGTTTCATAATGTTTCACACTGTGAATTAATCAGCATAAATTCAGATGAATGACCACAGTGTGCATGAGTTTTGTAAAATGAAATCCACATTGGATTTACAGTCACATTGCCATTGGCACAGGTTGCTGATGTTTGCAGCTTTTAATTGATTAAAAACATCTAATCAAGAAGAAGACAAAATGCCAGGTTGTTTACAATGAAACGCATTTCAACATCACCAGATACTAATACCAATGAGTAAAATGACCCACTCATTGGTAATTTGGTGAGACATACTTGCACAGTCTCCAGGCTTTATTGACAACGATGCTCAACTATACGCCAACAATTTTCTGCTTAAAACAAATACAGTTCATATCTTGGGGGCATCTTGGTAGCAGGACTGAACCCACGGGGGGGGGGGGGGGGCTT